>VXCM01006550.1:0-10000 GCA_014773175.1 Lucifuga dentata | reverse complement strand
AAACAGAAAAGGAAAATGAAATTGTGCTGAAAATACAACAGACACAAATCAGGACTTGAGGGTTTCCAATCAGCTCTCAGAATTATCACCAGCATTCACAAACGCAGCTGAGTCACACCTCAAGTTTCTCATGGTGTTATCTGCTACACACAGACACATACAAGACAACCCCCCCCCCCCNCCACACACACACACCTGTAGGCATGCAGAAAAATACATAGCACCCGTGCGCCAACCAGCTAATGATTCTATTTGGCAGCTCGGCCAGGAGTTTGAGGTGTTTGCACAGCTGGAGAGAGTAAGTGGTGTTCTGGGATTGCAGCCAGGTTGATGGTGATTACACAGGCTGCCCCACAAACTACAGTTCACACGATGCCTTCAGGAGCTCTTAGAAACAATGCGAAATCAGTAAATCTGGAGGAAAACAAATACTGATATCTGCGTCTAAGGTTGTATTTACACTGCAGGTGTTGATTCCTATGTTTGTCTATATCATTTTTTTTTTTTTTTNATTTTTTTTTTTTTTTGAAAGCCTAAAGCCTCTTTTCTGATGTCTGTTGTTTACAATAGTTTAGACCTGAAGTGACCCTCATTAGAAAACGTCAGGCAGAGTTATTCAAAACACTGCAATGGACACAAATGATATAAAAACAGTTATACAAGCTGCTGCTTTCCAAGGCATCTTTAAAAAGCTGCGACAGCCTAATGGTATTTAAAGGTAAAGGAGAAGGATCGGAGTATTTGTTGCGGCTTTTGTCAAGTAACGTCAGAGCGACAACCAGAAAAATGGCTGAAAGATTTGAGGAGAAGCCGAATGAGCACGTTTAATGACCTCACACACCATCTCTGCTGTTTGTTTCTTTCACATTCGTAACATAAGTTAAAAAAAAAAACAAATGATCTTTGTTTTCAATTTTGAGCTTAATCAAAAGTAATTTTAAAGGACCTTACTGGTGGTTTTGTATGTTTGAGAACAATATATGCAACCTACAAACACATTACAGTACTGAGAACCAGGGTTGGATTGGCCATCGGGAGAGGTGGGACTTTTCTCAGTGGGCTGCAGCCATCGGTGGACCGGCCGGTGGCCTTTGCACTGCACAATATAATATTAATTAAAATTAACTTAAACTAAGAAAACATNCGGCCGGTGGCCTTTGCACTGCACAATATAATATTAATTAAAATTAACTTAAACTAAGAAAACATAATTTTTTTCTTTCATAATTCTCTTGACGCAGAGAAACAACGGACACTTACGGACTTATTTGCCCCACCTCCGGCATCATTGGCATTTTCGTCTTTTTACCGGGACACCTTTAAGTCCTGGTAAAAATTAGGATCCCAATCCGGCCCTGCTGACAACCATTCCCAAAACATAATGGCGAGGCTAAATATTGAAATGTGCTTGAGATAAGTAATTATCACAGCTAATGCGTATATTAAATTTTTTTGTTGAAGTAATTTTATTTAACCAACATGGAGCTGCATGGAAGAAAATTTGTCTCCATCAGGGAATATAGCACCAGGACAAGACAGGTTTTACAAAGAAATTACATTTGGACAAATATGTTGGCAAAAACGTTGCATTTTAAGGTGTGTGTAACACCTGAACATTTGATTTTGGATTATTAGGACATTTGACCGTGCCTTCTACAATCATGTGAAACATTGCTTTTTAAGGAGAGTTATTACCTGAACATTTGATTTATAAAAAAAAAAAAAATAACAGGAAAACTAAAATACGGTTTTTGGTTTGGAAAATAGTTGTCAGTAACGTGTATGCATGTAGTATTTATTGAGCTTAAACATGCAAAATCACCAGTATGATCCTTTAAGGTGTTCCAGATTACTTATGTCTTGACCCTCATATGACCCCCTGGTGGACTTAGTATTTAATCCTCCAGACTGATATAAAGTATCCAAGCAAGGATGTGAGCAACACCGTTCACGTAGCAAAGCGTACACATAGCTACAAATACAAGCCTGGCCTTGGTCCTCATGAGTACAGTTAAACCTGACAAAACACATACACACATATTCACAAACATCCAGAATGGCCTGGAGGCAAACACAGTTTTATAGTTCTTCACTCTATAAACAAACTTGAATAAATAAAACAAAGATTTTTATCCAAAAATGTGGCACGGAAACATAAACAGTAATTTGGCAGTGCAGACTCAGAAAATGTCCTGGAGGAGATCTGACCCCGAGTTTCTACTGAGCAAGTTGTAAAATTATAGCCATGTAATTTTAACGTGGAATTCTCTGGAATCCAGCTGGTTTATAAGCTCAGAAGGTCCAGAAGATCCAGCCAAGTTCTCTAAATCACCTGCTACACCATTTAACCGTGAGAACAGCGCTGGACTGAAATTTTGAGTGTTTTTGGAGGAAAAAACATCCACCAGCGTTCCACCACCCACGCTTGCTGTCATCCTCTTTCCATTTTTCAGCCACCTCAAGTTCTCTATTTCTTTCCCTATCTCATTCCAAAGGCTGATTTCTCTTCCCCTTTCTCCAAATTCTCAGACATTATTATCTGCCTGTCTGCTTCCAGTTCTCTTCCTGCCTTCAGTCTGCCCTTTCGCTTCCTCTTGCTACAAAACTGGAAGATATGGTTCCCCTCCTTCTCTTTCCCATTATTTCTGCTTCTCTCTCTCTCTCTCTCTCTCTCTCTCTGTTTTCCCCCCTNCTCTCTCTCTCTCTCTCTCTCTCTCTCTCTCTCTCTCTCTCTCTCTCTCTCTGTTTTCCCCCCTTCCTCCTCTTCCTTCAGCATCCTCCCTTGCTGCTGGTCTGATAACAGGCTGTCAGAAGCATTTAGCGTTTTCCTACAAAGTGCTGGCTGCCCCTTGAGGGCCAAATTCCTGCTGGTGGGTGGCAGACAATTGCATTTGCAGGCAGAAGGAGAACCACCCATGTGGGGAGGGGGGAAGAGAAAAGGGCCCCCCCCCTCACTCCTCCACATTTCATCTGTCCTTTGATTGGACAGTGATTGTAATATGTGGCCTCACTGCAAACCAGAAAAGGGCAGCAGTATAAACAAATGGTGTAATTATGAGGTCCTAATGTGACACAAGGAGAGAGAGGCAGAGTGGGAGAAAGCCGTGGGGGTGGGGACTTCTTCTAGGATTATTAAGTTAACTTTTTCTGTACCGCTTGTTTTTCCTGTTTGACTGGTATTTGAACTGACACTGACCTACATTCTTCTGACAGACAGGCAGTCAATGGAACTGTCTGTCTGTGTAGCAGGAAGAATGGCGGTCAGGCAGGAGGAACGGAAAGGACACGGAGGGTCACTTACTAACACCGAACCTGACAACCGTTTCGATCCTTCTGCTGCATTTTGCACCTAAAAGCCTGACTGCTCATCTGTAAAATCGCCATGTCATCATAGCGGTCTGAGTCATTTTAAAATGGCGAACAGCCCGGAATGATCGTGACAGCATCGCGGGGTCGGAACAGATGTGACGCCGTGTCAAAAATCCAACAAGAAGATCATGTATTTGTCTTGATTCCACACTTCTGTGGGAAAATTCATCCTCTGTATTTGACTACTAGCAGCAGTGGGCGGCCATAGTGTGGCCCCTAGGGTCCAACTCCAGGTCAAGAGCCTAGTGCCTCGATCAAGGGCAATTTCAGGGGCATTATTATGGGGTTAAAGTGGAAAAACTCCACACAGAAAAGACCAGGACCATCTTGCTGTGAGGCATCAATGTTAACTGCTACGAGCTGCGATGTAGTGAATGAAAAGGCTACAATAACAATAGGCCTTAAAGGATCATACCAGCTATTTTGCATGTTTGAGTCTAATATATTCAATTTTCATACATGTTATGTTACTGACAACCATTTCCCAAAGGATAAAACCATATTTCAGCTTTCCTGATATTTTGCAAAATCTCTTAATCTTTCAAAATCAAATATTCAAGCGATACACCCACCTTAAAAATCCATGTTTCTCCTGCTAAGAGTTATGCAGCCTTATGAAGTCATGGTCATTTAAATTTTTCCATAAATACAGGTCTTCTTTTAGGACTATATTCCCCGGTGAAGACATACATTCACTCCACACTTTTTATTGCACTTAGTTGCTAAAATTACGCAACTTTGTAAAAAAACCTGAATACACGTCTTGTTGGTGATGATGGATTACCTATCCCAAGAACGTTTCAAGTATCAACAAGTTGATTTTAATAGCGTACCAGAATGAACTGAAACCAATGGCGGTCTGGAAGGTAGGAAAAACATTTTTAATTCACCGTTCCAGTAGTATGCTTTGGGAAATGCTTGTCAGTAATGTTACGTGTATGAAAATTGAATATATTAGGCTCAAACATGCAAAATGGCCAGTATGGTCCTTTAAATGCTTTAGCTTAAGAAACCCTGGCTTTTCAAATTATCTGTATCCAGATGAAACTACATCTACTGATAGTCTATCATGCAGATATTTTTTCATTGAGATTGGTGTATTATTTTTGAAAAAACTGACAAATATATGAAATATATTGAAAAATGCACTATCTTGCAATGTTAATAAATTATCCACAGATCTGTGTCGGTACCAAAATTTAATGAGTTCTTCCTGGTCCGTTCTCTACTACTTCTATCAAATTCGGTTCATAACTGTTTGAGTAATCCTGTTAACAAACCAACAGATGTAGGTGAAAACATAACATCTACGGTGGAGATACAAACATATCCACAGCTGCCATCTGTTCCTCATGTTCTTCGATGCAACCAGCAGAACCACAGAAATACTCATTTTTTATCAACAAGAAATCCTGCTCAAATGCGCTTTCTTACAAACTTCCTATAACAGAACTCTGGAAATCTGCATTGTTGATAGTGTATAACAGTGATGTAAGGTGGACCAGATTTCCCACCCTATTCCAGGAACTTCCCATTCTTTCCAAGAAGCCAAGTGTTACTCAACATGACAGCCTGCAACCTTTCTAGAAAAACCCGGTCTGTTCTTATTTCATTCAGCCTTATACTAACTCTCCAACAGGTTGTTTTTCTCTCATCTCATTTGCTGTAGGTACAACCGTTCCTCTAAGTAAATAGCTAGTAATTACCATGCGGCAATGCAGTATTCTGACTGCTGGTGTGTGTTGGGGAAAGAAGTTTGCAACTTCTTGAGATGCAAAGCAGCTGCTGATACTGGAGCTAATTATATGCCATCCTCACCATGGCTGCTTCTCATTTGCCGGCAGACAAAGTAAATAACAGGTAGGAAGGTTTTGCAACAAGCACATTTAAATACACACAACTGGTAATAATCTGCTTCTTGTAATAGAGAAGTCTGGCTGATTAGCTACTTAAAGGACAATACCAATGATATTGGCATGTTTGAGCCCAATATATACATTCGCGTACACATTATGTTACAGACAATCATTTCCCAAAACATACTGCTGGAGCAGTAAATTTAAGAATTGTTTTTCCTACATTCCAGACAGCCATTGGTTTCAGATAATTCCAGTATGCTATTTAAATCAACTTGCAGGGACTTAAACTGTGTCTGAGACAAGTAATCATAACAGTGAACACTTTTGTCTATTAAGTTTTTTTTTTTTTTTTTTTTTGTCAAAGTAACTTGGTCCAACACAGAGCTGCACAGAAGACAATGTGCGTCTCTGCCAGGGAAAATACTCCCAGAAGAAGATGGCTTTTACTGAGAATTTTAAAACGCATGTGCCTTCTACAATCATGCATAATTGTTAGCAGGTGAAACATTGAATTTTAAGGTGGGTGGATCACCTTAACATTTATATTAGGGGATTCAGAAAAATAACAGGAACTCTAAAATACAGTTTTATGTTTTGGAAAATGGTTGTCATAACGTGTAACATGTGTGCGGGTTATAAAATCACCGGTATGGTCCTTTAACATGCAGCCCTGCTGTGCTGATGCAGCAGTGCCCTCACGGAAGAGACAAACCTTGCTGCAAACCCCGCTGAGGAGGGAAGAAAAACGCATTCTGCCTTATAAAAGTCGCTGTAATTCTCGGTAAAAAATAAATAAATAAACATGAAAAAACAAACCTCCATCTGATCGTCCGGTAACGGCTCTTGCACTTCTTCGTGCAAACGCTTGTGCAACAGTTGTGTGCTCACCTTCCACAAAGCGCATCAGCCCTGCAGCTTACATTCTCACTGCTCGGATAGAAATAAAGTTTCTCGTGTTGCACCAACCTGATATGCCTCCACCGACCACGATAACATCGTAGGTGTTGCTGGGTGTAGTCATGGTGTTTCTGCTCCGTCTTTCTCGGGTGTACCGTGTCCGCTCGCCGCTGAACGCAGCGCGCACCGCGGAGCGCATCAGTATTAAAGCCCTCAGACTCCGCCCACCCATAGTAAAGCCGCACTGCTTTGTGGTTAAGCATGGGATAGACCTCCATCATGACGTTTTAACCATTAAACTATAAAGCAGCTGGGCTTCCTCTAATGTGGTGCCATGAGAACGATCTGGCCTGAAGGTCCTTTTCTTTGGCTAGACTACAGGAGATTAAATAGATCTGGCTATAAAGAATATTTATGACTATAAATAATATGTATAGTCAGATATTTATAACTATGAATAACTGTTTCAGTTAACTTTCAGGCTTAATGCTCTTATCACTTACAAACAAATGGGTATTGTTTTTGCAATAATAAATCCATAAACCTTTGTAGGTAGGTGTTGCAATATTCACCTAAATGCCCTTTACTCCCTTCTGGCTGCAGCTCAGGCCTGCATAAAATGATAAAGTTAAGTTGGCTGGTGTGGCCTCTGATCCATTTACCCTCCTGCTTTAACACGTCTGAAGAAAAAGAGGAAGAAAAATCAAAAGAAAATGAAAATGATGCAATTTCTTTAAAGACAGAAAAAAGTCTTAAAGGACCGATGATTTTGCATGTGGACCTCAGTTACCCATACACGTTACCTTTCTGCCAACCATTTTCTAAAACATAAAAATGTAGTTTTAGTTTCCGCTAATCTTTCAAACTCAAATCTTCAGGTGATTCACCCACCTTAAAATTCAGTTTTTTGCCTGATGCACAACTGCAGAAGTCACAGTCATTTTAATTTCTTTGAAAAATCTCTACTCTCCTGGGACTACATTCCCTGGCGGAGGCATACATTGACTTCCATGCAGCTCTGTGTCAGACCGGTCAAATTAAGTAACTTCGACAAATGATTTAATAGGCATCGTGTTTGCTGTGATGGGTTACTTATCTGAAGCACAGTTGAGTTTTACAGCAACTGAAATTAATTAAAACCAAGACAGTCTGGAAGGTAGGAAGAACTTTTCAAAAAATTTACCATTGCAGTATGTTTTGGAAAATGGTTGGCAGAATGTAACATACACGGGTTGTATTTATTGAACTCAAACATGTAAAATTACCGGTATGCTCCTTTAAATCTGGAAAAAATAATGAGTATGGTGCTAATCAGGCAATCACCAACAAAGAAGAAATGGGTGTTCTTTTTTTGTTTGTTTGTTTTTTTAAAAATCAAGCTTTAAACCATGTTGAAGCATGTCATGCATGATTTTTAATAAATGCTATCTTTGCAAATAAACTTGCAGTTTTATTTTGGGTAGCTGCTACTTTTCCCTTTTTATTCCCCATTTTTCAAGAATACCAATTAATCTATAACCAGCATGAGAGCTTGTCTTCTTGTCTCACATATCCACTTTGAAGTGGATGTGACTTACTGTATATAAAGGTGCTATAATAGGATATACTATTATTATTATTATTATTATTATTATTATTATTATTATTATTATTAATTAAATACCTTAATTGTTTATACTTCAAACTTTTTATATTTTGCTTACATGTATGCATGTGTATGTATAGTTTTGTTTCTGTATATAGTTATATTACATTTCTTGTTTTTATTCATATTTTATTATTAGCCATTGTACAGCACTTTAGTCATTGACAGTTGTTTTAAAATGTGTTATATAAATAAATTTGACTTGACTTATATAAGTCACATCCACTTCAACCTAAATACTATCTAGAAGCTTTAGAGGCAGCAGGTCTGTCATACATGTTAATGTCAGGTTCAAGAGGAATTCATTCAATGTGTGTTTCCTCTCTATCCAACACAGAGTAAAATACAAAAAGGCTGCAGTTAACAGATGATTTTATCCTGTTAAAATACACAAATATCCTTCTGAACTGGCTTCATATTTGTATTCTTTAGTTTCTGTTGCCCTCTTGTGGTTGATAACAATCAGCAAAGAAACACGACATATTTGCTGCACCTCATATGTATTAGATGTGTTAGATCATTTAAATCTGTATCTTGGGAATTAAGACATGTACAGCCCACTTTATGCGTTTTTTTAATGGCTGTGTCTAGAGTTAACCAGAGGGCAAGTGGCCCCAAACNCAGCCCACTTTATGCGTTTTTTTAATGGCTGTGTCTAGAGTTAACCAGAGGGCAAGTGGCCCCAAACCATCAGGGGCCCTAAAAGTCTCAATCTTGCAAATAAATGAATCTGCAGCCTCTGCAGGTTTTTGGCTCTAATGCAGGTAAACCTAAAATAAAATAAAATAAATAAATAAATAAATAAAGGGATCTAAACCCACAAACAAACAGGGCCCCATTTATATAAAGCACTCTGCTCATTTGGCAGGCAGCTAGTTAGACATGAGGTCTTACTGCAGGTTTATGTGATATTTAATTTTAAAGTGTATCATTTTGAAAATAAAAGATTCATTATAACAATGGGGTTGGGGAGNCAGCCCACTTTATGCGTTTTTTTAATGGCTGTGTCTAGAGTTAACCAGAGGGCAAGTGGCCCCAAACAAAAGGACAAAAGGGGCCTATAGTATATTTATGCCCCAGTGAGTTAATCTGACAACAATCGTAGTTAATCCTAATCTCCATTTGATCCCATTTATAGGGTTAGCTACTAAAGTGTCTTGCTGGTAGATCCTCTTCTTTTCAGATGAGCGTGGAAACCACTGAAGAAGAAATGAGGCTGGAAAATTGATTATCTGCAGATCATTTCATTGGTATTTTGTTGCCAGGATAAATTTAGTTATGTGGCGTCTTTTGTTGGCTTCCTCTAAACTAATAGATGATATTCATGACGCTGCCTTAGACATGCTACTGTAACCAAATGACTTCATTAACCAGGATTTTTGCTGTAAATGCTGCTTCACGATTAAAAAATCATTAATTTTTCTTCAACTATCAGAAATCAGAAATGTAACTATCAGTCGCTTTAATATGAAAATATCTGCATCAGCTTTCAAAAACTCATATCAGCAGGATCCATAATGTTCTGCAGACATTATTATTATTATTATTAACAAGTGTTGTAGTAACCACAGGTTTAGCGATAACGTGTCCTAGCCATCACTACCTAAAAATCATATGACTACCTAAAAGTGCCTCTGGGTGTGTGTTAGTGTGTGTAATACCAAAAATAGGACTAACTGGCACCAGTTAATCTCATTTATTAAAAGGCAATATCGGCGCTTTGGTATGTTTGAGCCCAATATATACAACCTGCATACATGTTAAGTTGCTGATAGCCATTTCCTCATTTTATAATTGTTTCTCCTACCTTCCAGAGTGTTCATTCCAGTACACTATTAATATCAAGTTGTAAAGACTTGAAACATGCTTGAGATAAGTAATCCATCATAGTGAATAAAACCTCATTTTTATTTTTGTTGTACTTATGTTAATTAATTAATTTATTGGAGTTAAATTAACAGTTAATTTAATGGAGTTTCACTATAATGTCTCTGTCATGTGTACATGTCGTCAACATGGAATATAGGAGAAGATGTCTGTTATAGAGAAATTCTGGTGTACAGAAAAAAAAGTGTTGCCACATAACTCCACAGTTCACTAGTATTGTAACTGTAGAAGAACACTAGTGGGGAAAAGGGAAAATTTTGAGAAATTTAGAAAATAGTTGTGTCTTCTTCTTCTTTTCCTTTCGGCTTTCCCTTCAGGGGTCACCACAGCGAATCATCTGCCT
>VXCM01006548.1:40692-78007 GCA_014773175.1 Lucifuga dentata | reverse complement strand
TTTTGCATCCTGCAGCTTCTTCATAAGCACAGGGTCATCAAACACTTTGGCAGCTCCTCTTGCAAGAACCTCATGGCCCTGTGCCAGCATGGATGTGATCAAATATTGTTGGCAGAAGGAACGTATGAAAGTTGGTAACTTGCGGCACTCAGAAGACCGCAGCAGCATTTTATTGTAGTAGAACTCGTCTGTTTCATCCTCCAGCGAGGGCACGTTAATAGAAGTATACATTGAAGAGTTACTAGGAATGTACCAACTCTTGGGAGAGCTCAGCACAGTTAGATTATGTCCTCTGGAGTGCAGCTTTTTGAGGATAATCTCCATGTTGATCCAGTGGCTGCCATCAACCGGTGCAACCAGTATCCTGCTGCCATTACAGCAAGTGGGGCTGTGCAACAGGAAGTAGAGTGCTAGCAGGAATATAGGCTTCATGCTCATCATTTCCTAGGAGAGAGTAAAGCAAAAAATAGTATATTATTTGATTCATAAAAACCCCAGAAATGCTTCACATTAAGGTAATAATTCATAATGATGATGTTGAAAGAGTCGCAGCATATGGAAGAGGATTAGGGCCACTTGAAAAAAAAAAAGTTGTGAGATTAAAGTCAGAATTCTGAGAAAAAAAGTCAGAATTCTGAGATTAAAGTCATAATGCTGAGAAACAAGATTCAGAATTCTAGCATTAAGGTCACATGATATCATTTTGGCTGCAGTGTCAGACCTATGGCTTGGTAAAGCTGTATTTCAGGCTTTCTTTCAGTAACAAGGAAATACTTAAGCAATATGACACGAGAGGGAGTGCTGCTGTGAATATCAGCATGGCTGTGATTCGGTCGTAGCAGGAGGCTGCAGACGGAGTGTCGAAGATAATCACTGCTGATATTCAGTACAACAGCACTCCCTCTCGTCTGATATTGCTTTTATATAACAGCTCTACAAACACCATTATTAGTTAACAGTAATAAGCGACAACAGATTATGACTTGTTTATTTAATCATCTATTTGGCTCCGCCAACACGAATACTTCCGCAACTTGTCTAGGACTGGACTGTTACTAAGCAACACAAACATTTTCCTGGACACTAGCTTGCCGGCTTCTTTACATACACGTTGCTGCAGGCCAGCTACTTTGTGTTGTGTTTATCTGTATAATTCCATTTATTGTACAACCAGTGGAATAAGAGTCTGTTGAAGTTGCTTTGGTGACGTGTGTGATTCTGATGAGTTAACAGCTTGATCAGACAGTATGTTGCTCCGCCATTTCCTGTTCTTCATGGATGGTCTCCAGTAAATTTTTAGCGAGCTTTCAGATACAAATACAATCATTCATGTTTCTACGTGTTCGTTTTTGTTGATAACGATATATGTTCTCAAGAGTTTTAATAGCTGTGACGCCTCGTTAGCCAGTTAGCACCATGTAGCTTGAGTTCGGATGCTAATGCTAAAATGTCAATGGCAGTAATACAACTCGGAACGTCTCGTTTAGCCTCCTTATGAATTTTAAAACAATGTACAGATTGCTGTCGCTTTTTAGCAGAAATGGGACTGGAGATGAAGACATGATCAGAGCAAAGTAACTACAAAGTAATTATATGATGCAAATAAGATTTAACATGTTCATAATTGTACTTACGAACGCATCCACGATCTCTTTGTATGTGTGTGTTGTGTGGACATGACATGCACACACACACTAAAATTACACATATCGACCTACACAAATCTTATTTGGTGGTGCTGGAATAAAGCCAAACGTATTTTGGTTCATAACTTGCTACGGTTATGGGCTTGGGTTCCGAGTTGCATGGGGCTTGGATGGATCCTGCATATAATTGCTTGCAATTCTAGTATTTTCCTTATTTTCTGTTGGATCATGAGCAGAAAGACTTTGCTTGTTTGTGCAGTGCAGTAGTGGATCACGTGTTTTCACTGGATCCTCCTCCACAGATTCCTGATGCAAGGATGTAACATAAATAAGGTCATAAAATCATAAAATTAGAATACAACCACAATAACGTTAATTAATTAATTTTTTTGTTTTAGAAAGGTTGTGCTGTAATATTAACTGTTGTGACTGTCACAAAATAGATATGCCTCATAATGTTGTTTTACAGCACAATGATGCTGTTTGGAAGGAAAATAAAACCCACAATAACTATTCTCAGACTTTAAAAGGACCTTACCGGTGATTTTGCATGTTTGAGGCCAATAAATACAACCTGCATACACATTACATTGTGACCAAATTCAAAAATACTACTGGAGCGAGATATATATATATTTTTTATTATTATTATTTGTCAATAAAGACACAATTGTTGTATGTCACTAGTTTATGTGTTTGTGGGTAAATTTTATGAATTCATCCAGAAATCCAGTTAGTTTTAAAGAAGATCTTTGCGTGAAAATCTGCTAAATTCCTGATCTGAGCAATCCATACAAGCACTATGGGTCTGTGATATGGGAGATGCTGGGTGGTCATAGTGTAGCCATAAAGTTTGCAGCATGTCGTGGCAGTAAACAAGAAGCCCCCCCCCCCCCNCCCCCCCCCCCCCCTGTTTGTTAACCATATTATTCATGGTGGGCTGAATGAACTGAACTCCAAAATTCACCCTCAGAACATCAGTTGCATGTTGACAACAAATCAGTTCCAGATAGGGAAATGCTGAAGGAGAGGGTCCCTGTAGAGGGGCAGGATGTAGCAGGTGTTCTCTCTCTGAAGGATTTCAGCTTGTCATAGAACTAATAGTTGCACATAGGCACATAGGAAGGTGGAATTGAGCCTCTTACGGTAAAACTTTCCAACATTTTCACACTAGAACATTAATTAGATATGGACTTTTCCCTGAATTGTGCAAATAAAAGAAAACAAATTTACAACCATGGAGTAAAAGCTAAGGTTTTTCTCTGACTATCAAGCTTAGAAAGAGCAGAATAAAACAAAATATTAGTTTAGTTTGATATTTTTTTGTGATTTATTAAAGCTCCAATTTATGTCTTTTAAAATATGAAAGACTGTGACCATTGAAAATCAAACTCGCAAAAGCATTTGTTAAAGCACTCCTATGCAAAAGAATTGTAGTTTCATTGAGGTGAGACATGTTTAAACTGTTTCTCACACATCTCTGGAAAATATTTTTTATTGCATTGTATTATTTCTGTTATGTTACTGAGTTAGAGTTGTGTTTGATAATACACCATATTTATTGATGCACTTTTGAACGTTTACTGCAGCTCTGCTAGCAGAGTAGGTTATGTTCAAATTTCTCACTCTGCTTTCATCTTCCTCTTGCATCTTCGACAGCAGAGAAATCTGCAGACTGAGACTGCAGCCCAGAGAGAGCCCCCGCTGAGGGCCATGAGAAATNAGCAGAGAAATCTGCAGACTGAGACTGCAGCCCAGAGAGAGCCCCCGCTGAGGGCCATGAGAAATACTGCCACATCCAGGCTGTGGTAGGAGTACCACGGCAAGCTAAAACCTGCAGAACACAGATGTGCTGCTCCTTTGTGTCTGATGACGTACTCAATCCAAAAGATGGTGGTGTCCATTGGAGACATTGGTCTGTCACGGTGCAGTTTGGAGAGTCGCTGCATGTTTTGGCGGTAGGAGGGAGTCTCCAGGATGTCCTTTAGGGTCTCCAAGAAGCCCTCTGTGGTGATTGAGTTAGCCTCTACAGCCCAAGCCGCCCCACGCACCTTTAACCGGAGTATGTTGTCAAATTGATCAAATAGGAGAGGAAACCCCAGAACAGGAACCCCGTGGTAAATGGCTTCATAGAGGCCATTAGTGCCTCCATGGGACACAAAGGCACGCGTCTTGGGGTGTCCTAGGAGGTCGTTCTGTGGCAGCCACTTCACCAGCAGGGTGTTGTTCCCCAAGGTTGAAGGAGGTTCACCCACATACCTCCATATGACCTTCTGAGGGAGCTGAGCAAAAGCTGCAGCGATGGCTTCTGTGATCTTGTGAGGCAGGGCTGACACAAATGTTCCCAGAGACATGACCACGACTCCATGCTGCCCAGAACTCTGCATGAAGGCTTCCAGCTCAGCAGGGAGGGGCTTGGCCTTGGTGCACTGAAACCCCCCTATGTAGACCACATTGGGCATGGTGGGCCGTGGGAACTCAAAGACAAAATCTCCCCTCACTAACCAGATATCAGCTGCGTACTGCATGGACAGCAAGTCAGTTCCAGGGGGGAAATGTCGCTGAAGTAGATCTGAATAGGCAGCATTAATGACAAAGTACTGTTCAATGACACTGTAAAGATAATGTAACACATTCTTGATTCTTTCCAGAAAGTTCATCTGATCATGAAGTTCACTACCAGGTACAGGCAGATATGAGACAGGAGAGGGCGCTATGGTGGAATGGCTCTCTCCATTATTAATCCAACGCACATTGAAGACCATTGGCAGCTGCAGGTAATGACCAACAAGGGTTCCTATCATCAGACCAGGATCAGTTAACATCAGGTCATATTTTGCATCCTGCAGCTTCTTCATAAGCACAGGGTCATCAAACACTTTGGCAGCTCCTCTTGCAAGNATTTTGCATCCTGCAGCTTCTTCATAAGCACAGGGTCATCAAACACTTTGGCAGCTCCTCTTGCAAGGATATCATGGCCCTGTGCCAGCATGGATGTGATCAAATATTGTTGGCAGAAGGAACGTATGAAAATTGGCAGCTTGCGGCACTCAATTACATCCAGTAGCATTTTATTGTAGTAGCTCATGTCTGTTTCATCCTCCAGCATGGGCACATTAATTGAAGTAAATATTAAAGAGTTACTAGGGATATACCAGCTCTTGGGAGAGTGCAGAACAGTTAGATTATGGCCTCTGGAGTGCAGCTTTTTGAGGATTATCTCCATGTTGATCCAGTGGCTGCCATCGACCGGCACTACCAGTATCCTGCTGCTATTACAACAAGTGGGGCTGTGCAACAGGAAGTAGAGTGCTATCAGGAATATAGGCTTCATTTTTGTCACTTCCTAGGAGAGGACAAAACAACAGGTAGGATACTGTTAAACCTGTAAAACCCAGTTAGACTTTCCACTGTGGTTGTGGGCACATAATACTGATAATGCCTGGCTCAGGTCCACAAGTTAGGCATAAACTCACCAACTTTCATGACTGCACAAGGAGCTTTCTAGTTTCTGTTGGTGAGCACCAGAAATCAGAATATGGTTTAAAGATTCTGCACAGTCATACACACACACACACACACACAGCACATACACACCAGATTACAGGCAATGGAGCCTAGGCAGAGAATGTTCAATGCATACAGTAAAGACTGAAGCAAAAGTGTTATCTAAACCTGATTTCTGAAGAGAAGTGCACTTGAAAAGTCAGCAAAAAATAGTTCAGAATTTACCTTGACTAAACTTATATAACCTACAATATATTAATAAACTGTATAAAAGGTGTTTAGCATGCTACTTAAAAACTTCTGCTTGAATGTCTCTTTAAAATGAACTGAAGGCCTTACGTGTTAATAATTTGATCCAAAACCAGAAGCTTCCCAACTGAGTTGAGGTCCTGCCTGAGCAAAGGTATGCTCTGCTCTCTCTATATATTTCCAGCTTAATGTTTCACACAGGCTACATTCTTCCTGGACAAAGTCCAGTTAGAGGATTATGAATAGTTTGGAGAGTTCAGAGAAGTCAACAAAGATGTGGGAGGGAAAATAAAGTGAGCATTGGTGTTCGCAGCACGAGCCACAACTGAACAGTCACATCAGCAGCTTTCCCCTCCTCTCTCCTTTCCCTGCGTTGTTACGTAAACCTGGACCTGGAAACAGCGTCAGCAGGGTGAACTACAGTTCACAGTATGAAGCAACACTGCTTCAGATTCAGACCACACAATCAGGAGATTAAACAACTTAATGGTCTCTACATGCATGTAGGGAGGGAGTTTTCTGTTACAAACTGTGAAAGAACACACCTAAAACTACAGAGCCCCTTAGGGGTCGTGTGACAAAAAATAAAGTGGGTAAAAAAAAAAACAAAAAAAAAAAAANATGTATTTTTTCTCTTTTTTTCCTAATTTTTTTCTCCTTTTTTTTTCCTCTGGATTTTTTTTTCGCTTTGTTTTTTTTTTTCTTTTCTGAAACGTACTAACATTAGGTCAAAGCTACAGCGCATGAAACGGAGCTGTTTTGCTGCTGTTTGAAGAACAAGTTCCGATTAGCTAAATGCTAATGCTAGCTAGCAGCCAACATGTCTGTGACTGTACCCACTACAAATTCCGATGAAAAAACAAGTCAGTGAATGAAGTCACTAACTCACTACTACTTTTGACAATGTTCTAGTGTTTGGCAGTTCCAATAGTCTATTTTTGTGCATTTATAATGGTTAATACTTTTACGAGAGTTTACTGAACTCAAACAGTAGCAAAACAGCTATGTTGCATGCGCTGCAGCTTTGACCTATTTTTAGTACAGGAGAAAAAAAAAACGAGAAAAAAACAGAGGAAAAAAATAAGTTTTTTATTAAGAACATCCAACTGCTTTTTTTTTTTTTTTTTTTNTCCCCCCCCCCTTTTTTTTTTTACCCACTTAATTTTTTTCACACATGACCCCTCAGGGGACAAATATTTATTAAGAGATTTCAGATTCATTGTGAGGGAATAAGACAAACTTCCTGAAGTCATGTGACTGTAACCATGACTACTGGTTAATCTAAAACCACCATATCTTAACCATGCTGCCTTTGTACATGTTGTTGGTCATGTGGTTCCATGAGGTGCGTTCTTCTAGGAATCATGCTGAAAGTTTTGCTAAGATTAGTAACACTTCAACCTCATGAGAGTTGTTCATGAAGCTTCTTCCACACGCTTTCTACATCATAATTTCTGCGACAGAACTCATTTCCTTATCTGCTCTTGATGCAATGATAATAATGACACTAATATTTCTTCTTTGGACAAAACTGGGCATAAGACGTATACATGGATGGAATTAATGAAATATACACTGGGGTCCAAAAGTCTGAGACCACATTGAAAATCTGTGATGTTTTCCATGTAAATGTGGAAATAATCAGAAAGTCTGACATCACTAGAAGCTGTTTGGAACATCGTCACATCATGCTGGATTAACTTGGCTCATCAGCTTTTTACAAATTTGTGGAGTCCATGCCGACTGGAGTGATGCTGTCGTTAAAGCTAAAGGGGGGCGTACCAAATACTAAGATATTCTGACATTCATGAACATTTTTCAAAGATTCAACTTTTCACTCAAATTGTTTAGATGATCTTATCAGTTGTAATGAAAAATCTTGTATTAAATTAAAAAAGAATGCAAAATAGAAGCATTTTCACAGTGGTCTCAGACTTTTGGATCCTGTTGTACATTGGTGTATGAGGATGATGGAGAAGAAAGTTGGGAAGGCAGAATTTGTGTTGAAGCAGATGTGGCTTATGAATGGATCAGTGAGGAGAGTACAGCCACAGCATGCAATATGAAAGAGTCTCCAAGATATTTCTGTGTGTGTGATACTTATAGAAGAGTGAGAATAGTGTGTCTGTGTGCATGTGAGAAATATGTGAAGGATGAGCAGATTGTGAGTGCATCAACATGAGATATTGTGGCGGTAGTTTGGAGAAACGATAAAAGTGAAGGTTGTATAAACTCATTCTAACTTGAGGTTAAAGTAGATAAAAGGTTACAAAAGGGTACAGAGCAGAGATTCTCCATTTCACCAGGGGAGGAGATGCATGCAGAGGTGGTTTACTTCAATTATAAGACACTGACACCCACTAGAATAAATCAATTTACAATCGAAAATATAAGTATTAACTGGGAGTACACCGAAGTCCATTTGTAGCCCAATTTGATCTAGTTATGGTATAAACATCACATTTGCAAAAACCACTTATCACCTTAATTTTATTGTGCTGGAATCTTATTTCATTGCTTTATTTCCATACTGTATTTAAACTTAAATTTAAGTAGACTCTGATTACATCCTGGACAAAATAATTGAAATATTATAATCCAACAGGAATACGTTCTTTGGAAAGTTACTAGGTTTTCTACTCTGTGATTCCTGATAGATGCTATATAATTTCATCAAAGTACAAAAAAGTCTTTAGAAACAGCAAAGTTTATATTCAAAACCATAATCAATCTTTTACAACCATTCTCGCCAAAAACTATTTACCTCTAGTATAACCTCAGAAGTGTCCATCACACCACAGTTTCACATTTATGCAGCAGAAACAGCCTCTACATTATTGATTATATATTTACAGCTTAATCACATCTGTGAGAACCAGATGCTACATGATCCTGGGAGTCAGGATGCTAGGAGCGGAAGCTGCTGAGAACATTGTCTGGGAGGTGATGACTCCTGGTTGGGATGTGATGACCCCAGGCTGGGTGCTCACTATAAACGGCTGGCCAGACAGCACAGCAGGCTGGGCATTGATTACAGTGACAGTCTGGCTGCGTCTCTTGATCTCTCGTGCCATTTGGCACCAGGAGCAGATGTTGCAGACGGTGGAGTACATGCAGTCACTTGACATGTCTCCCTGAGCAGAGACACAAAATATAAAGAAAATGAGTGTTGTGGTGCTGTTACTGTTTGGGTTTGTAACTTTTCTTGGTTTTTATCTAAACTCACCTGGATGCCATAACGGTGACGCACAGCAACCCTCATAGACATGGAAACAGGCGGGGTGCATGATGGGATTGAAGCCATTTGAAGGGTGGCCCACAGCACATCCAGCAGGGGGAGACAAAAACACTCTCCGAACTCTGAGGTGGTGTTGCAGGCAAAACAAGGGAAGCACCAGTAGGCAAAACAGCCTAATAAGAAAAGTGGAACAAAGTTCAGAGGTGCTAATTAAAGGTCTATTCATTTAGTTTTGCTTTTCATTTGGTCCAGTGAACAATCATCACCAGCTTCCTGGCACCCCTAAAGTAATTTTTGCAGTTTTACTTTTCATCAAATTTGTTTTTTTAATTTACTGCCTAAAATGTTGCACTGTTTCAGTCGACAGGACGACAAGTTTTATCTTGTGAAAGACACAACAAATGTGTCTAAAATGCTGTTTGTGAGGCTTTGTTCACAGTTTACAGAAAGAAAGTGAAGGACAAGAATGCATCTGAGAATTTTCTGTTTCCAGAATTTTCTACAATCATGTGAAGAAGAATTTTGTAGAATCTTTTTTCCCCCCTTTTTCTTTCTCCAAATTCTGACAGTTTTTTTAAACCATAGTTTTTTTTTTTTTTTCNTTTTTTTTTTTTTTCCGTAGGAGTTTTCAAAGGATTTCAAGAATGAATAATTTATTTATTTTTGAGAAGTAACCCCACCCCCTCAATGTATTTATTTTGTAAATAAATTCCAAATTTTATAAGCATGAATTGAAAATTGGTAGACTTGGCAGAAATGTCAAAACTGTAATAAAACAAAATTTGCTATTTTTGTGCTTTATATACAAGGCTGAATTAAGATATTAAATATTACTTAAGCTTTCATTCTTTATGTGTTGAGAAAGCCTGCTACCAAAAAAACTACTTTGAATTAAAGTTCCACCCCACTCCTTCAGACTTTGCATGTGCTAGTCAAAAGCAAACAACTTTCTCTGTATTGCAAACAGACGACCTGTTGCAGAGAATCAGACTCACAGACTTGTAAATCATCAAAACAGCCACAGATGCTGGTGCTCCACTGGTTGGAATACACGGTGATCACAGCTGGAGCCTGATGCTGCTGCTGGTTGCTGATGATCACATTTGTTGCCATGGTAGCGACCTAAATACAAAAGGCATGAAAAATGTAAACAATTATTCATTATTTTCTCATGGGATTAACTTGACTTGAAGCCCAAGCTGAACAGAGCTGCAGGGACGCTTGTACAGATCCTTTCCTTCCTTCCATTGTACTGTTACATGATACAGCTCATATAAAACCCCCATGATACTTTTAACACCATTTACTCAGGCGGATAGCATGTTTTATCACTTGGTGACAGCTGTTTACCCATAATCAAAACACATTGCTCCAGGAATTTCACATGAACCTGAAATTAAGGTCAGCATGACCTATCTTAGCCACAATCCTCATATTTTCAGGGACGACTGCCGAACTTCCTTGAACTTCCACACAATCGGTCTGCTTGTCTGCACGGCTGCTGTTTTCCACATTGTTTCCTCTGATTATTGCATTGATTTTGATTTTCATTTAAATTTAGTTAAGAAACACTCACCTGACGCTGGAAATTCACTGGCGACACAAGTCCAACACCACCAGGAGTTTTAGCACTTCAAGGAAGGACTTTCTGTAGCTTTGGCGTATGATGATTTGCATGTTTGTGTGGTTTGCATAGGATGCAACACGTCTTGGAGGTTTGCTTTGAAGGGATTTATTGCAGTCTGTACAAAATGTAATCAGAAATACAATAACATGCATTACTCAGATAAAACACCTTACAAACATTTTTGTAACATTATAATAGCTGTAAGCAGAAAACCTTTGGATTATGCACAGCTATTTTTTTTATCCCATAACCTCACAAAATGTGATTAAATGCAACCATAGTTCAGTCGAGTCTGATTGCTGTTGTAACAGCAAATCATTTAAGTCAGAAACCAGCTACTCTAGATATTTCCTGCCCTCTTTTGGGCTTTTATACACCATCCATTTCTATTTTTCTTCTGAATGTGGATATGATTTTGACTGTTGAGTCTCCATGTTGACCTTTGTGCAAATCAGACCTTTCTTCATAAAGATAAAAGCCTTTTTATACTCCAAACTGAAACTTTCAAAGATCAATGTCTGCCCCCTGCTGGAGGATTCTGTTACTGCAAAGCTTTTCCTTTGTCCTTGGGTTACTTCATCTCTTTTGCCATTCCAGCTTATGCATTACATTTTTATTTTGGAATTAAGAAGATAATATTGCTTTTTCAAAGACTAAAAAGAATTTATGTGAAGGAAACAAAATAATGTGAAAGAGTCCAGAGGTCCCTGATGGCCTGGGTCATAATGGTGTTATGATGATGACAAACTGATGTTATCTTACATGTTGATAAAGGACATGGGATCGCTTCATGCTTTGAGTTCTCTTGTTATCTGACACCAGTTGCAGGGCAAACAACAATAGGCATTCATGCAGACATTACAAAATGTGCCCTGTTAAATAAAGGGATGTGATAAAATAAATACCTTGACTTAGTATTTCTTTTATCGTGAATTTAAAGTTACTCATTGACATAAGGCTTTTATTTTTTAATTATGTCACTTATTGTCACAATCATTTGTGGGAAATGTAAAAATTACTTTGTTTAAGGAACGCTTAGTGAAGCAAAATAGGAGAAGAAAACAAAATGCATCCTTTAAGTAATCTACTAAGAAAGTAAAAAATAATGTAGAACTCAAAATTGCATTAAAATTTTCCCCAGCTCTAATATTTTATTAATGTTCCCGTTATCTTTGCCAAATTTCCATCATAAACTGGACCTTGTAGCTGAAGACCAGTAGAGTTAGATGTGTCTAGACCAAGTGCGCCCCCTGCAGGGAAGTCAGGGCTGTGTATCTGGCTGAGGATGAAGAGGAGTTGGTGTGGGATGATGCTCGTCTCTTTAGCTCTCGGGAGATCTGGAGCCAGGAGAGTGTGTAGCAGCAGCATCCGTACAGGCAGTCGGACCACACGCTCCCCTGGAACACACACACACTAGCCTGAGCACAGGTGGGAGGCTGGAACAAAAGGTGAATTTTTGCATTTAAGTGCAAATAAGATTTTTTTTTTAACTGATAAACACAATATAAAATGCAGCATGTTACTGACTGACCTGCAGTGAGTTTACACCAACCTGTTGTCTTTTATAGGTAATATGAGGATGGTTTATTATAGTTTATAATCATAAATGTAGGGAAAAACTAAAATTATAATATTCAACATTATTCTTCTAGAATCTATTGTAAATCTGCAGTTTACTTTTTTATTGAATTTGGGTATTATTATTATTATTAATAATTAATTATTAGTATTATTGGGTTTTTTCGTATGCCACCTTAAAAGCTGCACTATATGAGGCAGGACAACACATTGTTTTTGGAAAATCTTGACTTTTCATCCAAGCCTACAATATACTACTTGTTACTCGAAAAATGTTTGATTAAAAAAGTAGTGAGGGAAGAAGTCCTAGAAATACAGGTAGATGTACGTGTAGGAAATTGACAAAAGTCTAAAAAATAAAAAATAAAAAATCAGGCAAGTAAACAGATAACAACAGAAAAAACAACAAACAAAACAAGGAAAATAAGGATTTTTTTTTTTGATGGATTCTGGAAATTTTTTTTTAAAGTTCTGTGTATTGTCATGATTTATATTTGAATCCTTCAAATTTTCTCTGCAGACAACAAATGCAGCCTTGAAAAGTGTAAAACGCAGAGTGACAAAGTGGAACAAATTCAACAATTTGGAAAACTCTGTAAAAAACAATTACTTCAAACTCAAGACAGTTAAGCATACGACAAACAACATAAACACAGTCCAGGAACGTTGGAGGAAGTAATTGTGTCGATGCATTTTGGAATCATGGAGAAATAAAATAAAATTAAAAAAGTGCTTTTAAAAATATGTTTAAAGTTAAAAAAAAAAAGACTCTGAGCTCTTTTGTTTCTTTTTCTCCTGATTAGCACAGAGGGAGTTTATTACAGCTAAGACTCTGTTCTTAGAAACAGAAACCTAAAAGCCTGGCAGTAAAATTAAAAAAAAAAAAAAAAAAAAAAAAAATAGTGGGTGACCAACATTTCACAGACTAAGGTGTTATACAATAATCACCATAATGTTCATGTAAAATTATGCAGCAGGCTATTAAAGTGTTCCATGAAATGTTAGAAACACTTTCTCTGTTTTAAATTCAATGTGGGAGGGTGACATTAAAGGACCATACCATCCATTTTGCATGTTTGAATCTAATATATTCAATTTTCATACAAACTAATTTCTACATTTTCCTCAAATGATTATTTTTTTCACAAGGTTACTGACAATCATTTTCCAAAGTATACTACTGGAACGGTGAATTAAAAATGTTTTTCCTACCTTCCAGACCTCCATTGGTTTCAGTTCATTCTGGTATGCTATTAAAATCAACTTGTTGATACTTAAAATGTTCTTGGGATAGGTAATCCATCNTTTTTTTTTTTTTTTTTAGAAGTTACGTAATTTTAGCATTTAAGCACAATAAGAAGTGTGGAGTGAATGCATGTCTCCACCGGGGAATATAGTCCCAAAAGAAGACCTGCTTTTATGGAAAAATTTTAACAACCGTGACTNCCGGGGAATATAGTCCCAAAAGAAGACCTGCTTTTATGGAAAAATTTTAACAACCGTGACTTCATAAGGCTGTGTAACTACTAGCAGAAGAAACATGGATTTTTAAGGTGGGTGTATCACTTGAATATTTGATTTTGAAAGATTAAGNTAGCAGAAGAAACATGGATTTTTAAGGTGGGTGTATCACTTGAATATTTGATTTTGAAAGATTAAGACAGTTTGCAAAATATCAGGAAAGCTGAAATACAGTTTTGTTCTTTGGGTAATGATTGTCAGTAAAGTAACCTGTATGAAAATTGAATATATTAGTCTCAGACTTGCAAAATGGGTGGTATGGTCCTTTAAGACATGCAGCTGGCAAGAAAATTTGTACAAAGTATGACAAAAAAAAATCTCAATATAAAGAATACTTTACTGAGACAAAGACAAAAAAAAAAAAAAAAAAAAAAACTACCACATTACATATTTCTTTTCCTAAAGTCATATCAATGTTCAGGGAAAGATGGAATAATTCTTTAAATACTCATGATCATCCTTAGAATCTGTACATCCTTCCCTTATTGAAAAAAATAGATTGAATGTCTGCTTTAGACACATAAACAACCTACATGTGGCAAAATGTTTTCATAAGAACTTCTGGCATCTCCACAGCGATCCACAGCCCACTCCACCTCCAGAGGAGCCAACATTACCAACCACCTCCTTCTCCCATGGCAGCACTCCAGCTTCCAACCACTCCCACATCCTCTCTCCTTCTCTTCATCATCCCAGAAATGACTGGCTCGGCTTATCTAAAATCAGACTAAAGCCTGGGCCCGCGCCATTCCTTTGTTTGCATTTCTGAAGATCTGCTCGGTGTTGGTTATGTGCGCTGATCGGTGTCAGAGACGTGATATAATCAGCATCTGAGGTTGTGGCGGTGTCAGTGCTCAGTATTGACAAACTGAACACTAGTGGGTTGCAGCCTGTGCAGTTTGCAGTATATTAAAGGACCAAACTGGTGATTTTGCATGTTTAAGCCCAGTAAATACTAAATGCACACATTACGTTACTGACAACTATTTTTTCAAGGCATAAAACTGTAGTTCAGTTTTCCTATTATTTTGCTAAATCCTCTAATCTTTTTTAAATCAAATGTTCAAGTGAGGCACCCACCCTAAAAATCAATATTTTGCCTGCCAACACGTACATACACGTACCAGCAAAAACCACTAGACAACCTGTATAGTCTGACTGTACACAGAAAGGCCTTATCATTACTAAGGACTCAACACACCCCTCAACCATGAATTTCAGTTAGTCCCATCAGGACAGCACTATAGGGTACCAAGGGCCTCTAAATCAATTTACAAAAATCTTTTATTCCAAACACAATAGTATAGTGTTTAATAAACTCCACTAATGTATTTATCATAGCAAAGCAACCATCTGTTTTACTCCTATGTATCTGTTCTTATGTTTTTGTGTTTTATGTTGTATATTGACTGTTGAAGTTGATGTGGTGTTTTTCTTGGTGGTGAGCAATTTCCAGCATGCTGGACAATAAAATATTTTACATTATTATTATTATTATTTGAATATAGAAGGGACAGTTGTTTTTTATTTCTCGGTAAAAGCTGTCTTCTCCTGGGACTATATTCCCTGGCGGAGACACGTTTTCTTCCATGCAGCTTCATGTTGGATCAATTAAATGAAAATAGTTAGACAAAAAACTTTTGTAGGCGTTTTCTGTGATGATTACATATGTCAGGCACTTTTCAAGCCTCTTCAAATTGATTTTTATAATGTGCTGGAATGAACTAAACCAATGGCAGTCTGGAAGGTAGGAAAAACAGTTTTAAAATTTACCCAGTAATGTATCATATATGCAGGTTGTGGCTGGCTCAAGCATGAAAAATTGTGGTACAGCCATTTTCCAAAACATAAAACCATATTTTAATTTTATAGAACATAACATAATTATATTCTTTATTACCTCGATGCCGTATCGTTCCCTGACAGATGCCCGCATGGCGAGAGAGGCCGGTGGCACGCAACTGCAACAGTCCAGCAGAGGCAGGCAGGGACACGCACCTACTGCACTGGTCACCTTACAGGTAAACACAGGGAGGCAGCACAGAGCAAAGCAGCCTGCACACACACACACACACACACACACACACACACACACACACACACACACACAATAAAATCATTATTTCCTTTATTAGCATTAATATACACTAAACTGTCATGTTGTTTAATAAACCATACTGGTGATTTTGCATGTTTGAGCCTAATATATTCAATTTTCATACATGTAATGTTACTGACAATCATTTTCCAAAGCATACTACTGGAACAGTGAATTAAAAATGTTTTTTCTATCTTCCAGACCGCCACTGGTTTCAGTTCATTCTGGTACACTATTAAAATCAAATTGTTGATACTTGAACCATCATCGCAAACAAGGCGTGTATGTTTTCTTTTTGAAGTTAAAAAAAACTTAAATTTTAGTGGTTAAGTGCAATAAAAAAGATAAAAGTAAAATAAAAGTGAAGAATGAATGTATGTCTCCACCGGGGAATATAGTCCCAAAAGAAGACCTACATTTATCAAAAAATGTAAAGGACTGTGACTTCATAAGGCTGCATAACTATTAGCAGGCAAAACATTGATTTTTAAGGTGGGTGTATCGCTTGAATATTTGATTTTGAAAGATTAACAGATTTTGTAAAATATCTCTTAATCTGAATACGTTTATCCTTTGGGAAATGATTGTCAGTAATGTAACATGTATGAAAATTGAATAGGCTCAAATATCCAAAATAGCCGGTATGGTCCTTTAAGCTCTTACAGTCTCCCATGTCTTGCCAGCAGTCACACAGGCCTGTGCTCCACTGCCCTGCCTGCTGAACCTTGCTCTCCGGTTGGACCTGGACTACCTGGAGCTGTCGGGACATAGCTGAGGCTTCAATCCAGGACCAGAGAAGAGAAGTAGGAACATAATTACATAAATGTTATAATAAGAAGGAAGGGGTGATATGTCAAAGAAAAAGACAGGGACATGTAGCTATAATTATTTCCATTTTCTTTTATTAGACTAGAAAACAAAATTTGGCTTGTGAAAATCTTGGCATATCTGCAACACCTGCCAGTTTGCTTCTAGTTTCTTAAATATGAAAGTACAATTTACTCAAAGTAATAAAACAAAATAAAATGCCATATACAAATAAAACATTTTTTAAAATCTAGAAAAAAAAGCCTAAGTCAATTACAGATTATTGAAAGTTTTTGATTTTCCACTTGATCTAGAAAAAATATGATAAAGTAGAAAAAAAAAGGAAATTTCTGAAAAAAATACAGAAAATAAAAGTTAATCTTCATCAACAGGAAATAACTTCTACAAAAATTTTACAAAAAAAAAAAAACAAAACAAAACATGGAAAACACTGATACTGGAACATCTGAAACAAAGTTTTAAAAAGTTTGTAATTAAATATATTCTTTCATACAAGACTGTCATTATTAACATATTTTGGAAGAAAATGCAGAACATTTTCCAAGCAAACATTAGTCAGCTTTTCTATTAAAGAGATGATGTGGTGCAAATCTTAAAGGTGACAAGTTAGTGACAAATTCAAGGAAAAGTAAGATTGCAAAAATGGCTTTAGTCTTTAGTTTCACTTGGATGCACAGTTATATATTATATAATAGTATATTATTAAAAATAAAGGGAATATTTAAAAAGATAAAGGGTAAATCAAGCAACTACTGTACATTAAGTTAAACTATATGAAGTGTTAGAATGCAGCATCCTGCTTATTACTACAAGAAGCAGCTATCTCAGTCAAAATGAGTCAAAAAGCAGCAAGCCAGCGAGAACAAACTCCCACACCCACTCACACTCCTGACTGGAGTTATTCTGCAGCTCCACACCTCAACATTTGCTGTGTCACTGTAGCTTTCATAACAGTAACATTAACGTCTCAGAGCGCGTTGAAGAATGATTTACATCGATTTTGAATCTGTAACCAGGCATGTTTTGATAAGGACATAATAGCTGACTTACCTTTTCTTCAGTAACCACAGGCCTTTGCTTCAAAAAAATCCCTAAAAAGCCAAGAATTGGGCACAAAAGGACAATCCGGTTTTCTTTCCTCTTCATGTCCTCTGCTTGTTTTGGTGTAAACATGAAACTGGCTGAAAACAAGTGAAGGTGTCGTGTTCCCATCACAGTTTCTTCTTGCTGACCTCCTGTGTTACAGTCTGCCAGAGAATTCCCACATCATGGATTTTACCCTTTAATAAAATCTGCTCAACCACAGTAAATGAATAAGAGTATAGTAAGACTATAGTAAAGTGTATAGTACAACTATAGAAAAAAAAAAAAAAGTATCACAAGTCTATAGTGACAATAAGCGTATCGTAAGACTATAGTAAGTGTATATAATAAGACGAAAGTAAGTGCATAGTAAGACTATACTAAGTGTATAGTAAAACTATATTAAGTGCATAGCAAGACTATAGTAAGTGTATATAATAAGACTATAGTAAGTGTATAGTAAGACTATAGTAAGTCTATAGTAAAGCTATAGTAAGTGTAAAGTAAAACTATAGTAAATGTATAGTAAGACTACAGTAAGTGTATAGTAAGACTATAGTAAGTGTATAGTAAGACTATAGTAAGTCTATAGTAAAGCTATAGTAAGTGTATAGTAAAACTATAGTAAATGTATAGTAAGACTACAGTAAGTGTATAGTAAGACTATAGTAAGTCTATAGTAAAGCTATAGTAAGTGTATAGTAAAACTATAGTAAATGTATAGTAAGACTACAGTAAGTGTATAGTAAGACTATAGTAAGTCTATAGTAAAGCTATAGTAAGTGTATAGTAAAACTATAGTAAATGTAATAGTAAGACTACAGTAAGTGTATAGTAAGACTATAGTAAGTGTATAGTAAGTCTATAGTAAAGCTATAGTAAGTGTATAGTAAAACGATAGTAAATGTATAGTAAGACTACAGTAAGTGTATAGTAAGACTATATGAAGTGTATAGTAAGACTATAGTAAGTGTATAGTAAAACAATAGTAAATGTATAGTAAGACTACAGAAAGTGCATAGCAAGACTATAGGAAGTGTATAGTAAGACTATATCAAGTGTATAGTAAAGCTATAGTAACTGTATAGTAAGACTATAATAAGTGTATAGTAAAACTATAGTAAGTGTATAGTAAGGCTATAGTAAGTGTATAGTAAGTGTATAGTAAGACTATAGTAAGTGTATAGTATGACTATAATAAGTGTATAATGTGACTATAATAAGAGTATAGTAAAACTATAGTATGTGTATAGTAAGACTATAGTAAGTGTATAGTATGAGTATAATAAGTGTATAATATGACTATAATAAGTGTAGTAAGACTATAGTAAGTGTATAGTATGACTATAATAAGTGTATAATATGACTATAATAAGTGTATAGTAAGACTACAGTAAGTGTATAGTATGACTATAATAAGTGTAGTAAGACTATAGTAAGTGTATAGTAAGACTATAATAAGAGTATAGTAAAACTATAGTATGTGTATAGTAAGACTATAGTAAGTATATATGACTATAATAAGTGTAGTAAGACTATAGTAAGTGTATAGTATGACTATAATAAGTGTATAATATGACTATAATAAATGTATAGTAAGACTATAGTAGGTGTATAATATGACTATAATAAGTGTATAGTAAGACTATAGTAGGTGTATAGTATGACTATGATAAGTGTATAATATGACTATAATAAGTGTATAGTAAGTCTATAGTAGGTGTATAGTATGACTATAATAAGTGTATAATATGACTATAATAAGTGTATAGTAAGACTATAGTAGGTGTATAGTATGACTATAATAAGTGTATAATATGACTATAATAAGTGTATAGTAAGTCTATAGTAGGTGTATAGTATGACTATAATAAGTGTATAATATGACTATAATAAGTGTATAGTAAGACTATAGTAGGTGTATAGTATGACTATAATAAGTGTATAATATGACTATAATAAGTGTATAGTAAGTCTATAGTAGGTGTATAGTATGACTATAATAAGTGTATAATATGACTATAATAAGTGTATAGTAAGACTATAGTAGGTGTATAGTATGACTATAATAAGTGTATAATATGACTATAATAAGTGTATAGTAAGTCTATAGTAGGTGTATAGTATGACTATAATAAGTGTATAATATGACTATAATAAGTGTATAGTAAGACTATAGTAGGTGTATAGTATGACTATAATAAGTGTATAATATGACTATAATAAGTGTATAGTAAGTCTATAGTAGGTGTATAGTATGACTATAATAAGTGTATAATATGACTATAATAAGTGTATAGTAAGACTATAGTAGGTGTATAGTATGACTATAATAAGTGTATAATATGACTATAATAAGTGTATAGTAAGTCTATAGTAGGTGTATAGTATGACTATAATAAGTGTATAATATGACTATAATAAGTGTATAGTAAGTCTATAGTAGGTGTATAGTATGACTATAATAAGTGTATAATATGACTATAATAAGTGTATAGTAAGACTATAGTAGGTGTATAGTATGACTATGGGGTGATGACTTTCTAAAATCAGCAATCAGTTCTTTAGTTTTTGACACGTTTAAATGGAGGAAAACTCGTACACCGTGACACAAAGTCAGAGTATTTCACTTTCATTATTATGCCGCTGCAGATCTCTATCTCACCCAGCTAAGTGTATCATCTGATTGAAGGTGATAATAACAATAATAACAGTAACAATGATCTTTCCTGATTAAATAGGTTGTATTTGTTGAAGGTGTTTCTGTGTTCTAGGTTTTCTGTTTTTGGTCATTTCCCTGCATGAGGCCAAAATCCTTTATTAGCAGATTTCATGTTAATATTTATATCAAAAGGGGACATATTTGTATAGTGTATGACACTAAATAAATAAGTAATGATATATAAAATTGCACCGTCTGAAGTTTTCAGTAGAATTTTCTTATACAACATATAAACAAAAAGATTTATTATTAAAAGGATTTATGAGGTTATGGTGTGATATCTCATAATCTGATAAAACAAAGATGAGGCGATTCAGACCCTCATGGTTTCCTCCTCCATAGGGGCTTCAGCTGACAAAGTCTGTCTCCACCCAAAACACACAGCTTTTATCATGCCTGAACAAAAGAGTAAAAACGCTGATTGGATAATAATGTTGAACTGAATTTGCTTTGCTTGAAGCTGCTGTGTTTCCTGAAGGCCTGCAGAACCGATACCACTGTTCCAAACCTTTTTCAGCAAACAAAGATTGATGGAGGATTGTTATTGGCGATGCTCCAAGAAAATATACAGAAAACAAAATTTCATGATGTACACAAAGAAAGAAAGAAATGAACTCTCTAATAGAAAATAGAATTTTATTGATAATATATGAGAAGTTGCAGTTATCTAGATTACAAGGGTCATGTGATAAGATATGATGAGAGACAATATGAATGAATGAATATACTTTTATCGATACAAGTTGTGGACATGTTTCTTCAGCTCATGCCAGTGTGATTGGAAAGCCGCGGTAACCGTAATGCTTCAAACTGCAGACTGGCTGAAACTCTGGAAACTCTACAATAGAGAAAGATACACTGAACAACTTAAAGGATCATACCGGCAATTTTGCATGTTTAAGCCCAATAAATAGCGTACAACCCACATACTGGTTATGTTACTGACAACCATTTTCCTGTTATTTTTGCTAAATTGCTAACATGTGCTTATATTCCAATGTTTTTAATTTCTTAGTAAAAGCTTTCTTCTCCTGGGACTATATTCCCTGGCAGAGACATACATTGTCGTCCGTGCAGCTCGTGTTGGACCGGTTAAATAAAGTTACTTCGATAAAAAATGTAATATTTGTTGTGATGGATTACATATTTCAAGCATGTTTCAAGTCTCAAGTACTGGAATGAACTGAAACCAGTTGCAGTCTGGAAGATGGGGGGAAAATATCCTAAAATGTACTGTCCTGTTCGTATATTTTGGGAAATGGTTGTCAGTAACGTACATGCGAACTGTAAATATTGGAATATTGGCCTTAAACATGCAGAATTGCTGGTATTGCCCTTTAATTGAACACTAAAGGAGAAGAGAGAAGATCTCGCTGTCTTCACCCACACATCATTTCACTTCACTCACTGTGCTGATTAGCTTTGCTGCAGAAACATCTGATCAGGTCCTGCTTCTCTGCAGCGTTTCTGGGAAACAGTGGGTGGCGACACTGTTGTCCTCCATGGGGAACAGCTGAAATAAGAGCGGGGGGGGGGNGGGGGGGGGGGTTCACCAATACTCACGCCACGGTACCACAAATACACTTAATGGCTACTGTAGTCATTCTCTGTTTGACTTGACAGCATGTAAGAGTAGACAAATTTATTTGTTATATCCCAAAATTACACACAGTGGCTCAAAGGATGGTGCATGTTTGAGACTAATATATTCAATTTTCATACATGTAACATTACTGACAATCAATTCCTGAAGCATACTGCTGGAACGGTGAATTAAAACAAAAAATTTCCTTCCAGACTGCCAGTGGTTTCAGTTCTAACCCTAACCCTAGTCAATCAATCAATCAATCAATCAATTTATTTAAAGTGCAAAATCACCATGCATCATGGTCCCGATACACTTTACAGTAAAGGTAAAAAGTAGGGACATTAAAAAGATCATCAAAGCAAAGTTACAGTAAAAACAAGAACATTAAAGTGGTGCATTCTCAAGTGCTGTGGTGAAGAACTGACAACAGGAAGCATTTTCAGATCACTCTGTGCTTTTTATTGCGCTAAAATGTTAAAATTATGTAACTTTGAAAAAAATCTGTCTTGTTCATGATGATGGATTACCTATCCCAAGAACGTTTCAAGTATCAACAAGTTGATTTTAATAGCAGAATGAACTGAAACCAATGGAGGTCTGACAGGTAAGAAAAGTTTTTTTTAAATTCACCGTTTTTATTCACCGTTCCATGTTACGTGTATAAGAATTGAATATATTAGGCTCAAACATACATACATACATGTATGTATGTATGTATGTACAGTATGTATCTATGTATGTATGTACTTCTATGTACTGTATGTATGTGCATGTATGTATGTACTGTATGCATGTACATATAGTATATATATGTACTGTATGTATAAATGTATGTATGTATATATGTGTATGTATGTACATATGTATGTATGTATGTGTATGCATGTATGTGTAATTGAGAGATTTGAGATAACTGACAGATTTTTGCATGTATAGTTACCTACACACATAATTATCTACACAATTATCTTCTAAAGAATCTTTCACAATTATACATACATACATACATACCTATATACATACATACATACACTATGCATCTATCTATCTATCTATCTATCTATCTATCTATGTAATTTTGAAGAAGACCCCTCAGACACTCACCTTTGCACCAACACTTGCGAATTTGCCCTTTGGTCACACGCAGCCCAGCAGAGAAAACTAAGCAGTGGAAAACAAATTGGAGCAAATTGTTTAGGTATTATAATAATAATAAATTACCATACAACCCTGTCTAACATAACATAACATAGCAGCACTGAATAAGTTATTTACTCACAATGTGGGAGAGTACATGTTACATCATAACAGGAAAATATAAACTCAGTTTGACTCATGATTGAGTTTTTACCTGTGGCGTCGTAGCAGCTGTGAAGCAGAATAACGAACATCAGAGTCACACATGTGATCCTGGACATGATGGCTGTAGTTTTGGCGTTTCAAAGAAGTGACTATTCAGATTATCACACAGGAGGAAAGAATCTCTCACAATTATATACCAGCCCTGAAAATCCAGATCCATGTGGGTCTGACTGGTACCAACAAGTCAGGCTGGGGGAGTTTTTTTTTTGGATATTCAACCAACTGTGCCTGGGTTAATTTATGAAATGTGATGAGGAATGAGATAATTCTTACACACATGCAGGCAAATGATATAGACTCACAAACGACTTTATACTTGTTGTTTCTCTAATGACTTTATAAGTGGTACAGAGTATTTTCTGGATTATTTGTTCACTTTAAACATTTAAATAATGATGAATGAGACTGATGAATATGCAGTAAATCGATCGGTACTGGCTCATCACAGTTAAATCAGAATATATGCCAAAATATGTGTAAAAAAAATGCAATGCATAAATGTTAACAGATTGCATTTTTATACTGCCTGACCCTGATTTTTGTTTCTTAGTCCAAGAATAATACATTTTATTCCAAGTATTCTAATTTAGTTATTTATACCAAATTAGGTTTCGGTAAAGTTTAACCTTAAAAATGTATAGTTTACTTAATGTTACTAGACTGTAATAAGTTGTGTCACAGATCTTTCATAACTAGGGGCCCTTGCCAAAGATGTTTCATGAGTTCCTGTAAAAAAGTAAATTATCTTATTTTTTAAATTCCCAAATATCTATTTAGTGTCTGCCTAAGAAAAAATCTGGCTTAAAAACTAAAATTTAACCATCTAGAACACATTATAACTATGCACACATTTTCCTAGTTTTCCTAAATGATTAATAAATACAAATAATAACAATGCTGCAAGTTGCTTAATCTGTATAAATTTTTTATAATTTTGCCAAATCCACTTATCTTTTAAAACCAAATGTTTAAGTGACTTTAAAATTCAACGTTTCTCCTGCTAACAGGCACGTCCGAATGTAGAAGGCATGCGTGTTTTTAATTTCTCAGTAAAAGCCGTCTTTTCCTGGGACTATATTCCCTGGCGGAATCATACATTTTCTTCCATGCAGCTTCGTGTTGGATTAGTTAAATTAAGCAACTTCGACAAAAAATAAGATTGATTTTTGATTCACTGTGATGGATTATTTATCTCAAGCTCATTTCAAGTCTCTACAAGTTGATTTTTATAGCGTACTGGAATGAACTGAAACCAATGGTAGTCTGGAAGATAGGAAAAACAATTCTAATATTTACTCCTCCTGTAACTAACGTGTATGCGGTTGTATTTACAGGTCTCAAACATGACAAATCACCGGTATGCTCCTTTAAAGGTGCGTAATTACGCAGCTCGCTCGAACCTTTGGCACACCTCCTATAATCCACTGCTTGAGTGTCAGCACTTATGTCAGCCGCGCAGTGACGTGACGATACCGCTATGAGTCAAGACACAATGCGAGGAAATCCCCACGGCCGTGAAACCGACGAGAGGCCACTTTAAATCCACGCGAGAAGGAGAGGGAGAGAGAGAGAGAGAGAGAGAGAGAGAGAGAGCTCTAATAAACAACACCGCTCTCACAAACCACTTTACCGGATTTAGATCTGCTGCGGCCTCGCTCACGGAGAGGTGAGGTAATATTCACCAGTATTTACATAAGATTACACAGAAATATCAGATTTTATGATTTAGATTTTAGAAAAGCGGTTAATTGTGGGGAGAAGATCGAACCGGAGTTACGCTGTCCATAACGTTCGTATTGTAATGTTTCTACACTTGTTAGTAAAAGACTTTAGAATGAATCGTTTCTGTCAGTCAAACAGCTTTAGTCTTGGTCTATCCTGTCATGTATGATCCTCATAAATCTATTTTCTTTCATTCACAGGCTCTGGGGATTCGATCGTTTCTATTTACACCGTTTTGTCGTGTTTCCATTTGTTCACTGTTGAATGCCATTGCGGAAGTGAGAGGTTTTCCACACAAACTTAACTTGGCCTGTGCTGACACCTAGTGGCCATTCGTGAGAAAGCACCTTCTGGAGCAGCAATGTACGGAGCCTCAGGGATCCCAGAGCTGATCCCACCCAGCGGGCCGCCTCGGCAGCCCGGACCGGCCGGACAGTACAACCCGGGACACCCCCAGGTGGACGGACACGGCGGAGGACCGAACCCTCAGAGACTCGGACAGAGGGCACCAAAACTCGGCCAGATTGGTCGGTCCAAGAAAGGTGAGGGAAGAAAGTTGGTTCTCAAACTGAGGTCTGAGGACCACCAGGGGTCCTTGAAGGGGCTTCAGAGGCTTAGTAGGAGGAATCAAACATGCATATTTTATAGGAACAGGAATAGAATTTTTGATTTTCTGGAAATTACCTGTTTACAGAAGATAGGCTTATAAGAGAGAATTTTTTTTATTTATTTAATTTTTAAAAAAATTTTTTTTTTTTTTTATTTTCAATTATGAACCATACAGACATCCCCAAAACAGCACATCCACAACAAAAATATCAGTTATAATCAGTTATAATATTGTCTTTAAAATACATGATTTTTATATATATATATATGTTTATATACTGTATATATATGTATATATATATATATATATATTTTTTTTTTTATAGGACATTTAAAATGTTTCCATTTTTGCTTAGCTCTAAAAATTCACACTTACATAAGTAGTTAATGAAAATGACATCATGAGATTCAGCACTTCTAGGACTATAAACACACATTATAAACAGTTTTTACTGGAGCTTTATTTATTTTAGTTTTTCTTCAAAAAATTAGTAAGGCTGAACTCAGGTAGACTGAATATAATGTAGATATAGTTTATACCCTAATCAGCTCAGTTTTTTGTTTGATAATGACATCAGTGCTGACCTTTGACCTTTCCTTTTACAGTGGACTTGGATGATGAAGATTTGGATGACATCATGAACAACAATGGGCAGTGTCCTGTGTCCCTGTCGCCCATCTCCTAAACTTCACCAAGAAGTGCCAAACTCCCCTAACTGGGACGCCAAATTTTTCCATTTCAGAGATCCGGCCTTGATCACGTCAAGTGTCCTCCCAATGCTTCCGACGGCTCGACACGCCACGAAGATGGCGACTTTACGGCCAGCCGAAGCCCGCTTGTAAATATGTTTATTTAACTTACCTTTGACTGTGAATGAATCGTTATGCGCCGCCCTCTATACCTCTGTAGGTCATCGACTGTCAGCACTTAAGAAAGATTTTGAGAGAGAAAATTTATTTTTCGGAGCTTCTTAAAAAAGGGCTACACTTATAAAGTTGCACAGAGTAAATCGGAAGCTGAAACGTGGACCGTCGCCGGCTTCCTCTGGTGAAGGTTACAGACTGAGAGGGAACAGAAACCTGTGGATGTGTGACGTACAGGTGAAACGTTTAGCTTTGATCACTACTGATGCAGGTCGTGAACCATGAAAGCTCGCTATTTTGGAAATGTTTGTTAAAAACTACTAATTATTTATTGTTAAAAAATTTATGTGTTGTTATGGCTTGTATAAGTGTCTTTTTTTTACGTGGATAATCATTTTAGTCTGATATAATTAAGATTTAAGTGATGTTGCACTTTTGTGGGAATGCCTGTTATGTTGCAGAATTCTATGCATGAAGTCTGTGAAAGCATCAAAACGCGTAACTGGTATCCTGTGATTAAGGGCTATGCTGTTGTATTTCTAACCATCGTTTTGCTCTTCACATCGTGTGGAATAGCAGGAAAATATCATCAAAAACAACAACAGTTATCTGCGGGTTTATTTTGAAGAGGCACAATTAGATCAGATGGAAAAAAACTGACTTCATATTAATATTTAGCTACATAATTACAGTATGAGATGATGAAAACATGTGACAGCTTGTGATTAGCTCATGCCGTTGAGACAATCTCGTGTTTTTGTGGATAAGTGAGGCTTTCTGACAGTCGCGGCGGACTATGGAGTGTGATGTTATCATCCAAAGACTCCTGATGATGTCATGTTACATTATTGGCTGTGAAATTGTTACTAGTTCACTTTGGTAAATTTATGTTTTGCGTCATTTCACAGCTCAGACTCAGAGATTGTGGTTTGGGTTGTGGTTACCATTTGCATGGAAATGGTCGACTTTTTTTTGTAATGCATCTTCAGAAATTAAAAGATGATTCTTTGTGGAAATCTTCGTATTTTATGTTTTCTTTAAAGGTAGTTGCTCTGATTTTTTTTGCCAATATAAATTCAGACTATTAGAGTCATTACACTGAAATTTCTAGATCGGTGACTCCAGTCTGAGCATATTTATTTTAATCTGACAGATCCGGATCAATATCTGAATCGGGGCTAAATTGCACCTGTTGGTAGTCCATCGTAAGATTAACGACTGGTCTCGATGTCTGAGAAATAGGCAAAAATGTTGACAAATGCCCCATCTTGCCAAGCGTAAAAGAAATTCTGTATCTGGATCCCAATCTGGACCTGTGTCAAAATGTCCCAAATTACACTTATTGCGCAGAATTGTGCTAAAATCTGTTTTGGAGATAATCCTATTTTGGATTGTCCAATTTTGGAGATAATCCTACACAGACAGACAGGGGTGCTGCCAACAATTTTGAGCCCCATGAAAAGAAATCTCTTTGGGCCCCACTGCCCGAAGCCAGAAGTGTACAAATACGTCTCCAGAACCCAATCAATGTATTCAAAGCTTTAAAAACTTTAAATATTATACTTTTTCAGGTTTGTACTTGTACTGTATATGCTCGAGTAATAGCCAATCTTGTATATAAACTGACCCCCTAATTTCGACCTGCAAATTTAGATTTTTAAAGAAACCCGTGTATAAGCCGACCCCCTGATGTTCTCCCATCAATTTATCTGTTTAGCAAATTATCTGTTTTTCTGGATATTGTCATAGTATTCCTGTGATTTTTTTGAAAATAATCCACGTACTGGTAAACATATTTATTTCAGCAGCTGATTACCATAACTGACCAATCACAGCAGAGCTTACTGGTCACCGCAAAATGTGCTGATAAGCTGTTTAGTCAGGAAATATCTCATTCTAAGGTATGATTTAAACTATTCTCCATGGGTAGTATTTCTACCTGGAAATTTCATTCTCTGGGATCCAATTTGAATTTTTTGTGTATAAAACGACCCCCAATTTGCTTTGTGAAATTTCTTTTTTTTTTTCTTTGCTTTGTGAAATTTGGTANAAACGACCCCCAATTTGCTTTGTGAAATTTCTTTTTTTTTTTCTTTGCTTTGTGAAATTTGGTAATAAAAACTCGGCTTATATTCGAGTACGCTAATCAAAAATATACATATTAAAATATTCTCTTCCTTTGCTTTCTCACTGTCTACTACCGGATATATTCTTTTTTCTTGTTTTGATTTGTGGTGTCTTTCACCTCTTCCTCAACCTCCACACTTGTCCCTGACTCTTCTTCAGTATGACCTGATCAGGGTCCTGGCTCTGTAAAAAGCATAGCATGTTGTCATAAAAAACACCAACATGACCTAAGGTTACTGTCACTTTAACATAGAATGATTTAGGATATTTTGTGTATTTGTTGTGGAAAAATACACTATTTTTTGTTCATATAAAAACAGAACTTCTCATATATGTCCTGCGTGGGACGGTGCCAAGTCAAAGAAAACTGAATAACATTGTGACAGATGTCGTTTGTGGTCATCACTTGTCAGAATACAGTGTTGAAAATATGTGCTTTCTGAGTCTGTTCTTCAGTTGTCACAGAAAGAAGAGGCTCCACAACTGGATGGATTTGGTTTATTTTGTTTTAGAGAAGTGACTTTGTTTTGTAATGGATTCATTTTACTTGTGTTAAAGAAAATCTTATTCTGAAAATCTGATTTGGCTCAAGGGGAAGTTAGTTTTATTTTGAAGAGGCTGAATTCTGTTTGGCTGGGAAAAAAAAGAAAAAAAAAAGACGCTAGTATGACTGATAGTGAGCAGCGTCAGAGAGGCAAGATAGAAAAGGGAGTTTAGTGAAGGGAAGGCTGACAGGCTGTAAGCGTCTTTTCTGTATATGTAAATAATAAAGCCACATTTCAGTTCAGAGGACACTGGGAGTGACTGAGTGTGTATTCCTACTGTGTGAGTTTAGCTAGCAGATGTATGCAACACTGTAGCATCAACATGAACTCATTAACTCACCTTTCTTCCTGAAAAAGTGAGTAACAAGCTGTCACCCTTTCTGCTACTCTCCTCTCTTCTCTTTCCTTTCTCTCTTTTCGTTTTTGGAAAATCCTGACTTTCCTTCTGCAGCGCGTTTATTTACAGTTCGCCACGTTCCGTCTCCACACGCATAATCTGAAGTGTTAAGAGCAGCGGTGGATAGTGCGCGTTCGATGCACGACGACTCGTAAACCTGACGCATCAGTACCGGAGACCCGTGCACTACTTATTTGATCGTGAAGGGCCCCTCCATGATTCCACGGATTCAAACATCAATCTGTTGAGACAGTTTTTTCATTTGTGTTATGACTTTTGGTGTAAGTAAAGTTTTAAGTTTTTAAGTTACAGATTTTTAAAGTATTATTTTTTTCAACCAGTCAACAAAGTGTTCAGCTCCTCATCTGATTGGTTCAAGTTACAAGCGTGTGTCATCAAGGAAACACACACAGCAATCAGTGTGTGGCTCATGGCGAAGTAGGTATGTTGCTCGCCTGGTGACCGGAAGATTGTCGGTTCGATTCCCTCTGGGTCGCTTTCAGATTTTCTGTTGTCTCTCAGAAGCTCCAGAATTTTCCTGTTGGTCAGCTCCTCCTCTGATAGCTTCAAATCACACACACACAGAAAACACACCGTCTCCACAATGNGTTGGTCAGCTCCTCCTCTGATAGCTTCAAATCACACACACACAGAAAACACACCGTCTCCACAATGGTCTAGAGGTTTAGGTGTTCGTTTGGCGACCAAGAGATCACAGGTTCAAGCCTCGCTTGGACCAAGAGTTNTAGAGGTTTAGGTGTTCGTTTGGCGACCAAGAGATCACAGGTTCAAGCCTCGCTTGGACCAAGAGTTGAAGTCAGTTATACTTATTTTTCTTGTGCTCCGAGTGTGCACTCGGGCAACCTTTAACTTGTGAACTTGTTCAACGAGTGCGCACTCGGAGCACAAGTTCACAAGTCAAAGTTTGTCCGAGTGCGCACTCGGAGCACAAGTTCACAAGTCAAAGTTTGTCCGAGTGCGCACTCGGAGCACAAGTTCACAAGTCAAAAGTTGTCCGAGTGCGCACTCGGAGCACAAGTTCACAAGTCAAAGGTTGTCCGAGTGCGCACTCGGAGCACAAGTTCACAAGTCAAAGGTTGTCCGAGTGCGGACTATTTCTAATAAATTGAGAACATAAAAGTGTAACTGCCTTTAACTCTTGGTCCAAGCGAGGCTTGAACCTGTGATCTCTTGGTCGCCAAACGAACACCTAAACCTCTAGACCATTGTAGAGACGGTGTGTTTTCTGTGTGTGTGTGATTTGAAGCTATCAGAGGAGGAGCTGACCAATAGGAAAACTCTGGTGCTTCTAAAGTGACCAAGCGTGAATTCGAATCTACAATCTTTTAGTCAACAGGTAAGCAAATTACCTGCTTTTCCACAACCCACACATTGATTGGTGTGTGTGTTTCCTACCTGATCCCTGATTTAGCCCTTAATGAGCAGAGGCCTGTGCTGCACACATCACCATGTATAGTCTTATTATGTTATATTATGTTTTAATGCATTTTGTTTGTATAAAATACTTTGAATTGCCTCTGTGTTTGAATTGTGCTATATAAATAAATTTGCCTTGCCTTGTCTTGTCTGACTGTACACTTACTATAGTCTTACTGTCATGTATTATAGTCTTACTATACACTTACTATAGTCTTACTGTCATGTACTATAGTCTTACTGTACACTTACTATAGTCTTACTGTCATGTACTATAGTCTTACTGTACATTTACTATAGTCAGGGGCGCTGACTATAGTATATGACTATATATATATGACTATAGTAAGTAAATTAATTGAATTTACATAGTCAAAAATTAAGGATTGGTCCTTTAACATGACTGTAACCACAGACAATCAGCAATGTTGTAATGTGTTTATTATTAAGTTCTACTGGACATGGGGGGAAAACATTAAAAAAAAATCTTGCATTTAATCATAAAGTGTATAAAATATACAATTATGGTATTTAAAAAACCCTCTGAGCATAAAACAGGACATCTTATCTCTCATGGATCGAGCAGGCTAATGTACACCAGATCAAAGATTCCACTGTGAACTTAAAGGACCATACTGGTGGTTTTGCATGTTTGAGTCTGATGTATATACAACCTGCAAACATGTTATGATTACTGCCAACCGTTTTCCAAAATATATTACTTGAGTTGTAAATATTAAAATTGTTTTTCCCTACCTTCCAGACTGCCTTTGGTTTCAGTTTGTTCTGGTACACTATTAAAAATCAACTTGTAGAGACTTGAGACGAGCTTGAGGTAAGTAATCCATCACAGAGAACACAATGTCTATTAAATTTTTTGTTGAAGTAACTTTAATTGATCCAACACAGAGCTACACGGAAGAAAAATATAGTCACAGGAAAAGGCGGCTTTTACCGAGGAATTAAAATGACAAACAAAATGAAAAAATTGAATAGAAGTTGTGGTCGCTGTAATATTACGTTCCTCTAACACATTTCAAGTCTCTGTAAGCTGATTTTAACAGTCATCCTGGAATGAACTGAAACCAATGGCAGTCTGCAAGGTTGGAAAAACAATTCTAATATTCCACTATATACCACTCCAGTAGTGTACTACAGGCCAGACGTTTGAGGCCACCCAAAGATTTATCATGAGCAGACTGTGTAGCAACTGAATCCCAAAATGATGTGGGAGAAGGCAGACAGCAGCTATTGAATAGAATGATAAAACACATCAGCAGGAAGTTGGAACACAACTGGAATGCTGCACTAGTACAGACTGATGCCTTCATTACTAATCATTTCTTAAAGGACCATACCGGCCACTTTGCATGTTTGAGCCTAATATATTAAATTTTCATACACCTAACGTTACTGACAAAAGATGAAACTGTATTTCAGTTTTCCTGATATTTTGCTAAATCTCTTAATCTTTCAAAATCAAATATTCAAACGATACACCCACCTTAAAAATCCATGTTTCTCCTGCTAATAGTTATGCAGCCTTATGAAGTCACGAGTTGTTTAAATTTTTCAATAAATGCAGATCTACGTTTGGGACTATATCCCCCGGTGGAGACATACATTCACTCCACGCTTTGTATTACGCTTTAACGCTAAAATTACGAAACTTCAAAAAAAAAAAAAAAAAAAAAAAAAAANAAAAAAAAAAAAAAAAACCTGAATACACGTCTTGTTGATGATGATGGATTACCTATCTCAAGAACGTTTACAGTATCAACAAGTTGATTTTAATAGTGTACCAGAATGAACTGAAACCAGTGGCGGTCTGGAAGGTAGGAAAAACATTTTTAATTCACTGTTTCAGTAGTATGCTTTGGGAAATGATTGTCAGTAACATGTATGTAAACATGTATGAAAATTGAATATATTAGGCTCAAACATGCAAAATAGATGGTATGGTCCTTTAAGCCANAACATGTATGAAAATTGAATATATTAGGCTCAAACATGCAAAATAGATGGTATGGTCCTTTAAGCCATAGTGGCTACATAATGTGCTCTTGTTGACAAATTCTTCATAAAAACTAATTATTTACATTTATTTTATATTTATTTGTGTCATTTCCTGTGCAATAAATTGTAAAATAAATAGTGTATTGATTTTTTTTTTTAAATCTGGGAGTGGCCTCAAACTTCTGGCCTGTAATGTGTGTTTTGGGAAATAATCTTTAGCACCGTAACATGTAAGCAGGTTGTATAAATTAGGCTCAAACATACACTATCACTGGTATTGTCCTTTAACACAATAAATAGAGGCAGATCAAACCAGTTTTTGATTTTGGATGTATTTTGGGGGGGAGGAGGTCATACTTAGGNGTCGTGGCACGATGACTACATGAGGAAGTATTTCATATGTGAGCAGGGTTTGTAACAGAGTGGCACGAAAAACTCTAAGCCTGCGTGTTGTAGTAAAAAGCCTGTCACACACACTCAGCTCAGTGTGTGTGTGTGTGTGTGTGAAGTCACACCCTGATCTATTTTAGACACATCAACAGCAAACATCATAGGCACCAAACTGGAATTAATTACTTTCAATTACATGGGAAACGCTAATAGCTGCTGGTTCTAACATGCAGGCGCAGGTTTTGGCCATAATCCACCGTTTAGGCCACAATTGAAGCGGTTCCACCCTAAGGGCTTGTCCATTAAGTCAGGGGATCCAATTATAACGTATTCGTGAAGCCCACTTGTAAACAATTGTGGAATGTCTGGATGGAGTGAGAGACATCGTTCATGAAACGATTGAGAGGAGTGTTTGATAATCGGGGGTTATCGAAGGATACAGCTTCACTTTTACTCGTCGTTCTTCATTTGGAGTTCCGAGCAGCAGGGGGCGCTCCTCACTCCTCTCACACGTATTCCTTGGCGCTGCTCGGAGGGCCCGAGCGGGACGAGGCCATGGACGGGTATTTGGATACCTGCTTCTTCCGTGGACAGGAAGCAGCCAACATGGCTCCGCCCAGGACGTCTAGGAGAGAGCCGCCCCATGCGATGAAGATGGCAGCACCAAACTCAAACCTGGGAGAGATGAGATAAAAAAAATAAAGTTATTATGTGGGGAGCATTAAAGGAACATTCTGGTGTTTTTGTAACTTTTTTTCCCTGATCACAAGTCGTGTAGAATTTACGTTACTGCATTGAACACATAAAGTTTACTATTTTTTAATTTTGTCTTTGAGGCTGACATTAGGTTCCATTCATTACTTATGATATTAAATTTCAATCAAGTCTGCATTAATTAAGTTAAGCTCCATTACCTGTACACCATTTTGAATCTGCTAACTAATTTCCATATTCTAAGGAAATGATTGGAAACTGATGGCTTCATGAAAAGCTGCAAAAATATTTTAAAAACTAATAATAGTTTTCAAAATTTTAGCATTAAACTAAATTCTATATGATTAAATAGACTAAAATATGCAAATGCAGCAGTACAAATAATGACACAGATGATATCTTATGTCCTCAAAGTGAAAGTGTATTAATTTCTGTAAACATAAAAAAAAAATCCTCTAAAAACTGGAATCAACTCTGGTAATTCCTATTAATTTTGAATTTATGGCTAAAACTAATGATCTTTTAATGGCTGAAATCCCAGATATGGACGTCCAATAAAAATCAAGTATTTTTTTAAATTTAGTCCTGCTGACTGTTTTACTATTTTAACAGGAAAACGTTGAATTAAAAAATCCTGACATGAGGGTTTATTAATAAAATCATTATCATCATTTAAGCAACAGTAGAGTGACTTCTGGAGCAGCGATTAGTGATTTAATGAGTAATTCTACATGATAAAAAATATTTGGATCTTGGTCTTTAAGGGAATTGCTAACAAACTACACATTGAGGGTGGATAATGAGTTTTGGGATGACTTACTTGGTATTGACTGGAGTGTACGGATTATAAAAAGCCCGGATGACGTTGTGGGCGAACCAGGAGCACGCCACGATCGCACAGAGGCCTGAGAGGAGGACGAGACCACAAACATCAGTCAGAACATCATGGAAACCTTCATTTGTTGATGGTTAGCGTTAGCGTTAGCCTCATTGTGTGTGCTGACCTCTGCAGGCCTGAGCTTTTTGTGCTGAGATCAAACCTCCTCCTACATACTGTGCAGCCTCACATCCAAACGACGTCATCATGAGGTGACTTTTTTTGGTGGGTTTTGATGAAATATTATATAACCAGGCCTGTATTATTATATTACCATTAAAGCTCAGAATTTGTGCATAATTAATTACATGACAGCCATTTAAGGCCCTTTAATTTTGGCAAAACTTGATGCAAAGTGGACCAGAATTCAGAATCTTAAATAAACCTAAAACATCATCAGATAAACAACACATCAGCAGTTATCAGTCACATTAATTAGGAATTCCTGATCACATGATCACAACTCACACACTGTGGAAACTTATAAAACCATCTGAACAACTGGATTTGTAAAAACAGTTTTTTTTTTTTTTAACAGTGCATTCCAGCCAATATCAATCAAACTAAATTACTTATTGTGAATTAATGTATATATATTTTTAAAAATTTTAACCAATACTTAGTTTGCGTTTCATTCATATTACCCCCTTCCCTAATTAAATTAAGATTTTACTTTTAATAAAATTTGACTTTTATTTGCTACCTAAAAAGCTGCACTGTTAAAAAAAAAATCATTTTCTGGACTTGGCTTGTCAAACTTTTTGCTTCTGAAATCTAAAAACAAAAAATGTGAGGGAAGAATATTTACAAGTGAAACATTAGAAAAATTCTAAATAAATTATAAGAAAAATGTAAAATCAATTATGGATTCTAGAAAGTTCTTTACTTTCTACTTTATTCTAGAAAACAAATAAAATCGGAAAACAAAACAAGATTTATAGGATTTTAGAAAAAATTTAGCTTAATTTTTGATCATCACCAAAAATTTTAATTTACATAAGTAGTTAAGAAAACTTTAATGGTTGGATTCTGTACTTCCAAGACTTTAAATACATTATGAACAATTTTTACTGTCACATTTTTTTTAAATTAATAAGGCTGAACTCAGACTGAACATCATGTAAACATAATTTACACCTAATTCAGCTCATTTTTCTACTTAATAATGACATCAGTGCTGAATTCAATGAAAAGTACATTTGCAGAAATGACTTTAAAGGACCATACCACCCATTTTGCATGTTTGAGCCTAATATATTCAATTTTCATACATGTAACGTTACTGACAATCATTTCCCAAAGCATACTACTGGAACGGTGAATTAAAAATGTTTTTCCTACCTTCCAGACCTCCATTGGTTTCAGTTCATTCTGCTATTAAAATCAACTTGTTGATACTGTAAACGTTCTTGGGATAGGTAATCCATCATCACCAACAAGACGTGTATTCAGGTTTTTTTAGAAGTTATGTAATTTTAGTGTTTAAGCTCAATAAAAAGCGTGGAGTGAATGTATGCCTCCACCGGGGAATATAGTCCCAAAAGAAGACCTGCGTTTATGGAAAAATTTAAAGGACTGTGACTTCATAAGGCTGTGTAACTATTAGCAGGAGAAACATGGATTTTTAAGGTGGGTGTATCACTTGAATATTTGATTTTGCAAAATTAAGAGATTTAGCAAAATATCAGGAAAGCTGAAATACGGTTTTATCCTTTGGGAAATGATTGTCAGTAACGTAACGTGTGAAAGTTGAATATATTAGGCTCAAACATGCAAAATGGCAGTTTTGTCCTTTAAACTCCAGGGAATGAACTGCTTATCTGTATTAGACTCTGAAATGTAAAAGTTTTAGAACAATAAAATTTTTATCTCGCACTCAGCATACAGATAAAATGGCCATTGTGGAGCATTTGGATCAACACCAACAGGGAATGTTGATGTGATCAGGAAGCAGAATTCCTGTCCTCACCTCCCACCAGCAGGATGATTCCTCCCGTCATGGCGATGCGGGACTTTCGCAGTTTATCATTTCCTCCACAGGTGGTGCATTTCATTCCCATGCAGGCCACGCCCAGCCCAGCGATGGACACGATGATGCCAACGATCATCAAGGCCCGAGTGGCCTGGAGGGAACCTGAAGGAGGAAAACATGAGTAAGTGTGAAACGGGAAGATTGTGGGAAAAGAATGTTGTGGTGAACCTTTTGTTTTGTGGGTTGTGAGAGTTCTTTGCACTTTACACAAACATTAAAAAATACCAAACCTAAACGTGGCTGCACAAACAGGAAATGACAAAGACTCCCTATTAAAGAGCCTATCAGAGAGACTTTATGTGCTCAGAGGTTGTAAATTACGTTCACGTTAGCCTGTCAGGATACTTGAATGTGCACTTTTCCTGGAAGAGAAGTCCTGAGATACACACTAACACACACAGACACACACACAGACACACCAGAGACAGAAAAACACCCGTCACGCTCCCTCTTCCTCCCTCCCATCTGTTGCTGTTTGAGAGGTGGAGGGCTGGTGAAAAGCCACTGTCAGGATCCTCATCTGTCACCCCCCACCCCC
>VXCM01006548.1:35000-40685 GCA_014773175.1 Lucifuga dentata | reverse complement strand
CCCCCCCCCCCCGTCCACCTAGAACCAGTCTGTGCCAGTCTAGGCCATCCCTGCCCTGCCCAAACAAACAAAACCCTCCAACACCAAGGGAGGGAAGGAGGGATGGGAGAGAGAGGGGGAGGGAGAGAGAGAGAGAGAGAGAGAGAGAGAGAGAGAGAGAGAGAGAGAATGAAGAGGAGACAAGGAAACTAAAGAAAGGAAGAGTGGATGTACTAGAGAATATAGTGAGGAAACAGACAGTAAAAATACATTTCCAATAATCAATCTGCTGTTATGGATGTCAGAAATCATCTCTGGTGCTAATATGTAAATAAACTGCAGAAAAAGTGATATTGGTTTGATTATGATATGGCTGTAGGTCCTAAATTGCAAATAAAAGCGACTCATCTTTGTAAACTTTAAGCATTTAGTTAAAGGACTGTACCACCCATTTTGCATGTTTGAGCCTAATATATTCAATTTTCATACATGTAACGTTACTGACAGTCATTTCTCAAAGCATATGACTGGAAGGGCGAATTAAAAATGTTTTCCCTACCTTCTAGACCACCATTGGTTTCAGTTCATTCTGCTATTAAAATCAACTTGTTGATACTTGAAACATTCTTGGGATAGGTAATCCATCATCGCCAGCAGCCAGATTTTTAAGGTGGGTGTATCGCTTGAATATTTGATTTTGAAAGATTAAGAGATTTTGCAAAATATCAGGAAAGCTGAAATACGGTTTTATCCTTTGGGAAATTGTCAGTAACATAACGTGTGAAAATTGAATATATTAGGCTCAAACATACAAAATGGATGGTATGGTCCTTTAAGTTGTCTAGTCTCCATTTACACCTTTCATTAACATGCAGTCTGTAGCCAAAGACAGAAACGTGTTAATGGGAATCTGATCTGCGTGGATCAGGTCTGGATCCTATTGTGATCGGATCTCAGTCATAATGAAATCCATGTAGCTGGGAAACATTCGCAAAAAAAAATCCACCCACAAGTGGAAATCGTCACACCGGGTAGGCTACCAACATCCAATCACAACGCAGCGTCCAAACGAGAACGCTTTGTAATGCAATGACATCGGCTGTTGTCATACAGGTAACATATCCAGATAACGAGATGTTATTTTAAAGGACTATACCGGTGGTTTTGCATGTTTGAGCCCAATATATATAACCTGCATACACATTACTGACAGCCATTCTCCAAACCATACTACTACAGCGGTAAATTTTAGAATTGTTTTTTCTACCTTCCAGATTGTCATTGGTTTCAGTTCATTCTGGTAAAACATTAAAATCAACTTGTAAGGACTTAAAACATGCTTGAGATAATTAATCCATCACAATGAACACAACCTCTATAAAAAAAATTTGTTGAAGTATAACTTTTTTAACAACAGGAGCTGCATGGAAGAAAATGTCTCCGCCAGGAAATATAGTCCCAGAAGAAGACGCCTTTTGCTGAGAAATTAAAAATGACCATCTCTACATTACATGTCAGCAGGTAAAACATTTGATTTTTAAGGTGGATGTATCACCTGAACATTTAAGTTTGAAGGATTCGGGAATTTGGCAAAATAACAAGAAAACTAAAATACAGTTTAATGTTTTGGAAATTGGTTGTCAGTAACGTAACATGCATGTGGGTAGTATATTGGGGTTTAAACATGCAAAAATCACTGGTATTGTCCTTTAACTTTCTCACAATCTCTGTCATGTTATGTGCTGTCACCACAGTGGTGTGGTGACAGCAGGGACAGTGTGTGTGTGTGTGTGTTGATTAAAGGATGATGAGCAGGTTGTATCCTGAGGGGGGAAACTGACAGGAATTGTAGATATTTAATCGTGTTAGAGCTATTTTGAGGACTTTTCAGGAGGCCTAATAAAATCTTGAATAAACTGGATGATGATGATGATGATGATGATGACGACGTCATTTGTGAAATGAGACTTGAGTTATGGATGCTGCCTAATAACTGAAGAGATGATTGGAGTTTAAATCCAGTATTAGTTTAATTTAAATCCCGACTCATTTGGAAACAATTTGATAAGATAATGATTCTTACTGAGAACAGGAAGTTGTTTTATTACTGATAAATCCATGAATTATGATTTGTTAAAAAAAATAAATAAAAATAAAAAAGATAAATGCAATGAAAATTAAATTGCAAAGAGATTCAATTTTCAATTATATTTATCAAAGAAAAGCAGCTAATTCCCACATTTTGAGCATCTGGAACCATGAAATTCTACTAGATTAAAAAAAACAAACAGATTGATGAAGTCGCCAAATTAATCGATAACCGTTGATTATTGAATAATGGGCCCTGGGAGCCTCTTACTCACTGTCCAGCTGCAGGATGGAGTCGTAGATTTTGCACTGCAGCTGTCCGGTGCTTTGGAACGCGCAGGACATCCACAGACCCTGATACATGGCCACGGCCGTGATGATGTTGTCCCCGATGTACGCGGACATCTTCCACTGAGGCAGAACCGTCCCGATAATCAGAGCAGCGATACCGATAAGAGACAGAAAAAACCCCAACAGCTGAATACCGGAGTTTGCCATCGTGTCCAAAAAAAGTCCCCAAAACAGTGTGAATAAAGCGATCTGTGAGTCTTTCTGCGTGGACGAGGAGCGCAAAGACGCGTGATTTTCTTCTGGAGCTCCTTTGGTTTGGAATAATGGTTATTAATAGTCGTGAAGCCGCACACAAACAGCGGCTGGTGACTTGTGAGTGGCGTGTCGGGGGTCTCCGGTATTCAAGCTGTGGGTGCTGGTGTGAAGTGGGTGTGTAACTGTCATGCCTGCTGATGCGTGGAGCTGCAATTCTATGTCTTCGTGGGGAGCTGAGGAATGAATGTTCACTAAAATGTGAAAGACAAAGAGAGTTTCCAGAGATTTAAGTTCTAAATGTGTCAGGAGGAACTTTTGGGTGGAAAAGTAGAGTATGATGCACAAGACAAGTTTTGATGCTAAAAAAAACAAACAAAAAACCTTCAAATATTGAAGCAGGTACAGAATGTCACATTGTCACGTGACATAAAAACGTTTTTTTCTATAGTGGAGTTAAGTATTAAAATAAAGTCCAAAAGCTTCTATTATTCCTCTTTCAACGGCATTCTACAACTAAACATAATCATCACTAAAATCTTGTGAAAAGTTTTTAAAGTGAGGGATGATTGACAAGTTCTGAAACTTTTTTTTCTGACTTAGCAAAAAGTGAAAGTTTGAGGGAAAAATCATTCAAAAGCACTATGATGGTATTTCCACTATGATAGTATTTTTGCCTATTTATTCATTTGACAATGAGAGACATAAAAACAGACAAGTCTCAAATGTCAAGGATGACACAAAAAACTCCAAGACTTGTTTCCATTGTGGTCCTTGATATATATGTGTGTGTATATATGTTATAATATGATATATATCAAGGTACAAACCATGATGACGACTGTTGTTCGTCCATCTTATGCAACTGATTTGGAAAGAAAAAAAAAACACCTCAGGAATTACTTTAAAAATATATTAAAGTCACTTCCATTCAATTCGTTGGCAGTTGTGTTCACTTCCTGGGTGAATTGACAGAAACCAAAAGACAACAGCAGCCATTGTCCCTGTCAGAGCTCAGGCTTGCTGTGGAAAACAATCATCCTATAGAAATGAAGAGGAAGTAATAACCCATTAAATCATCATCATCATGATGAAATCATCCATTTCCAGGTTAAAGGAAATGATTCTCACTTTATCTGTAAGAGGGATTAGCTGGATGGCTGTTACCCCATAAGGAACCTCTTTTCCTCCATATTTCTCCTCTTTCTTTATTCATCTTGCTTGCCTCACACTGACCTCTTTTCATTTTCTCACATTCTTCTCCGTTCCCTTCCCCTCGTTGGACAACCTCTCCATTCCCCTTTACTGTATCCAGACCTGGTTTATGGGCCTCGGTGTTTGGAGTCCAACAAATGCCCCATTGTTGCTAGGAGGAGAATGAATCCACTGCTCAAGGAATCTTTCACTTTGATATAGAGGTTGAGGAGGAGGAGGAGGAGGAGGAGGAGGAGGAAGGTGGTTTAGGGGTTGAAAAGGTTNAGAGGTTGAGGAGGAGGAGGAGGAGGAGGAGGAGGAGGAAGGTGGTTTAGGGGTTGAAAAGGTTGTGAGGGCCAAGGTAGGAAGAAGTGGATGAAGGAGGAGTGTTCAGAAAAGTGTATAAAAACAAAAAAAGGTGTGTCCAAAGAGCCAGATGACCTGACAAGAGGAAGATGAGCAGGAAGAAGATCAGCCTCAGGTCTCAGCAATGCTGTTGCTATTGGTTACCTGATTTATATAATGGCGTCTTGGCTGCTTTTCTAACCGGGTCCTGGGTTACCTAGAAGACAAAGAGAAGGTTGCTTTTAGCCCTCTACTCTCTCTTCTCTTTTCCTTTTTTACTACTTTATTTTAAAGCGTAAACACACATTTGTCTTGCTGGTTTAGCTGTTGTTTGACGCTCAATGGGAGGCGAAAAAGAAAACAGCTAAATCAGCCCAAAGAAGGGCACTAACAACATTCTCTGGGGCCTCTTCTGGGTCTGGACTGAGCAAACGGAGTGCAAATCCAATGATTGAAGTCCTTTAAGTACCTTTGGAAGTCACTGAAGCCTTAGCAATAAAACACACTGGGCCCACGGCTTTTCCCTGAAAAGCTCTGAGTGGGCAAACGAGGGGGATGGCGCCCTTTTCTCTTTTCCATCTTCAGTCTTCTTATGCAACACCGTCGGGCTTTTGTGCAGCGGCAGCAGGACAATACGAGCAGATTGTGTCCTCAGACTTGTGGGTTCATTCTTCTCGTTTTCCCTCTGAAGCAATGACAGAGAGGAATTCTTTTTCCTTTAGTAGCTTATGAAGAAACGACACGCAGGCCAAACAAATTACAGTAATTATGGCATCTGCTCAAATAACAAAATCACACCTAATTTAACATGACCTCTTCAAACCTCCATATGCTGCAAAGTAGCTAAGACTGACTTTCCCTCTAAAGGAGAATAATCCTTTTGAAACTTTGGCCTCAAAAGTTTGGAATACAATTTTTTTTACTGTGCCAAAATTCTCAGATCTGTGTTTCAGAATTGCTGTTATAATCTCACAGCAGGAATAAATGTGTCAAAATCTTACAAATTCTTCTCTCCTTTTATTGTAGTTTCAAATTTGTGGTATTATTATAATAATATTAGTACAAATGGCATATAGTACTTTTATGAGGGTGATAGATTGTCTCCTTAAAATAAAAAGACTTATAAATGTGAAATTGTTTTTGTCAGTTTGCTTTTAAGAACAGGTTTTAATTTTTACCATCACATTGCTGCCCTCTAGTGGTGAAAAGTTACATTACAATCACTGCAAGTTGCCGTATTCCTTTTTGTCTTTGTTCTAAATGGATAAATGTGTGTGAATATGATTTGGGAAAATATCTTACAGTAAATGAGCAGATCTGACTTATTCTGCAGCATGAAATATGTGTTAGTGGTAAAAACAAACAAGAAAAAATGTTTTTAAAGTCTTAAATCATAATGTGTTTAATACACGATTAACAGAAATATAATGAAAAACCATGTTTGCTTATTACATTCCATACATTTACATTCATACTGGATTTTGTTATGTATTCATTTTGTAAAGGTCACATATTTCCGCTGTAAAAGCTGTTTTT
>VXCM01006548.1:27500-32500 GCA_014773175.1 Lucifuga dentata | reverse complement strand
GGCTTGTATTCATTACCACAGATAGTAGACGAGTCTCTCACTATGACACACACACACACACACACACACACACACACACACACACACACACTGTATGTGTAGCACTGATATGTACAGACACTTAAAAAAATAGGTTGATTCATAGGTTAGAATTGTAATACAAATAGACACAACAGTAAAGCAGGCACACTATCACACACTTGCCAGATACACACAATGGAGATGTCACATGTACATATGTAATACCAAGCATGACCAAAATTCTCATACGTGTGCTGTAAAGGGCAGAACAAACGCTCAGACACAATCACAGGACGGAGACAAAGAGAAATAGATGTATGAGTGTTAGCTTATGAGTGTTAGCTTATGCTGACTGTTTCTGACAGAACACATCAAAAATGACAAAATCCTCCTCTGCTCCCATCACTCAGCACCGTCCTCTCGCCCAATCACCTCCCCTGATTCATTCTACGCTCCCCTCTCCGCCTCCCCTTGCTGGGATTACCCCCTAATGCCCAACCTAAACAGAGGCTTAGGCGCTGGCGACTGTGGACGGGGGCGAGGGNACCCCCTAATGCCCAACCTAAACAGAGGCTTAGGCGCTGGCGACTGTGGACGGGGGCGAGGGTCTTAGCCGGACTGAATTTGATGCCTTTGGAACGGGATGAGAGCCGTCCACCAGCATGGACGGCTCGGGGGACAGTAGACCCGTTTACGATGCCAAGGCTGGGTGGCAAGGCTAGGGTCTACTGACAGATTAGCTAGAGCGAAACTGGGGGGTGGGAAGGTGGGGGGGACGAAAGCTGGCTAGATGTGGTGGTTTGAAACGACATTTTGTTGAACTAATACCGTTTTCTTGATCACCGATTGATTAAATTTGATTTGTTCTGTACTCATTTAATCAAAGCTTTTACCGCTAAATAGACAAATAAATAATAGAAGAAGAAGAATTGGGTAGTTAGTATGAGGGATGACAGCCATCATGGCTGAGCAGATAAGAAAAAAGAGCGCCACCTACAGAAACTCAAATTTCAACAGAAGATGTGAGAGAGGCATGAGCCTGAACACGTCTGCAGGGTTAAACTCATTCAGACTGAAAGGCAATTTACACTTTCCACTTCAGCTAACCTGCATGTCTTTGGCTATGGGAGGAAACCAGAGCAGATTAAAGGACCATAACGGCAATTGTGCATGTTTGAGCCTAATACATTCCATTTTCATATACGTAACATTACTGACAATCATTTCCCAAAGCATACTACTGGAACAGTGAATTAAAAATGTTTTTCCTACCTTCCAGACCTCCATTGGTTTCAGTTCATTCTGGTACGCCGTTAAAATCAACTTGTTGATACTTGAAACATTCTGTATCACTGAACAAGATGTGTATTCAGATTTTTTTTTTTTTTTTTNTTTTTTTTTTTTTTTTTTTAGAAGTTTCATGATTTTAGCGTTTTAGTACATAAAAAGCGCAGAGTGATCTGAAAATGCTTCCTGTTGTCAGTTCTTCAGTACAGTACTTGAATGCACCACTAAGAAGCATTTTCAGATCAATCCATGCTTTTTATTGCGCTTAAACATTAAAATTACGTAACTTTGAAAAAAACCTGAATACACGTCTTGTTCATAATGATGGATTATCTAACCCAAGAACGTTTCAAGTCTCAACAAGTTGATTTTAATAGCGTACCAGAATGAACTGAAACCAATGGAGGTCTGGAAGGTAGGAAAAAATTTTTAATTCACTCTTCCAGTAGTATTCTTTGGAAAATGATTGTCAGTAACGTTATGTGTATGAAAATTGAATATATTAGGCTCAAACATGCAAAACGGCGGTATGGTCCTTTAAGCCTTTGCAAATTAATAAGAAAGCCACTTAGCTTTGCTCTCCTCCAGGCTGCATCCCATCAACTCCCCAATCTCTCTCCAAGAATTCTGCACCTTCAGCGTCTTTGTTATATGATGCGATGAATCATACAAATGGGAATAACGGTGCACACACACTTTCCCACTCTCAGTTACAGAAGAAGCAATGTGAAGAAAAAGAAAGTCTCTGGACCAGTTCAGATCCATTCAAACGGCTCATTCATTCTCAGGATGAAACACTGAACTGAGAGTCGCTTCTGGTTAATAATCTATAAATATGGCCTCACCCTCCTCTCCAGGGAATAATGAGATCAGGGTTGATCTTTCGGAAGAAGTACTCTCCTCCAGGCTGTCGCCCGTTGAAGCTCCGGAGGGGCGTGTCATTACTCGGCTCCTCTCCCAACAAAGGTTCCTCTGGGTGTGGCCTCGTCATGCCGATGTACTTGGGCAGGAAGTGAATGAACGCCTGGGGAGTTTAAGCTTCATAAATTAATCACACACATCATAATACTGCCTCAAAATTAATATTCAAGACTCTTTTAACACAGCCTCACCTTACGAACCCAGTTTGGCATGATGTGGGTGCTGGGGGTCCGATGGTGCAGGTTTAGGACCACCACGCTCAGGATGACAGAGAAGGTGACCAGGATCATGGTGAACATGACATAGTTGACAATGATGGGAATGCCAAGGGATGTCTCAGGGACTTTGTCTGCCAGCAGGAGCATGAAGACAGTCAGGGCGATGAGCACAGAAATGGACAGGGTCATCTTCTCTCCTGGAGACCACAGAGACGGTTTCGGGAAATTAATTATGACAATGTGGCAGTGAATACCTTCAATTACTTCTGCTGTGTCTTGGATCCTAGGGTGGGGGCGGAGCAACATGCAAAACACCGCCTAAGACCATTCTAATTGGCTGTACATCTAAATCAAGGCAGAACGTGTTAGTCTGCCTCATGTAGAACCCAACCGCTAGTTCCACGAGGCCCTCTCAGGCCCCTCCCCTTTTACACCTGTGCATTAAGATGTGATCTCACTATCTTAATACGTTTCTGAATAATGATATCAGATGACGGGACTTTCATGTACCTCGCTTTAACTTGTTCTCGTTACTCATCTCAGTAGCAACGCTATTAAAGGACCATACCAGCCATTTTGCATGTTTGAGCCTAATATATTCAATTTTCATACATGTAACGTTCCTGACAATCATTTCCCAAAGCATACTACTGGAACACTGAATTAAAAATGTTTTTCCTACCTTCCAGACCGCTATTGGTTTCAGTTTCATTCTGGTACGCTATTAAAATCAACTTGTTGATACTTGAAACGTTCTTGGGATAGGGTAATCCATCATCATTGCGAACAAGATGTATATTCAGGATTTTTTAGAAGTTACGTAATTTAAACATTTAAGCTCAATAAAAAGTGCAGAGCGATCTGAACAGTGAAATGATCACTGCAAACTCTTAACTGTATTATGGCCACTGGTGTACTGATGCCATATTCTGGATGTTGGACTGCAGTTAGCCATAGCCTGCGCTGTTTGAAGTTAGCAGGAAAATTATGAAAATGCAGTTGTTCTAAATCGTAACGGCTGTAAGAATTTTTGCATCCAGGGACAACACACTTCATGGTTTTAGCATTATCTTCCAACTTTGTGTCTTTCAGACATACAATGTTGTGGCGTGCTTCACGGAGCAGACTGTCCAATCAGATTCACTTGGAGGCGGGGCTTCTGTCCTGCTGACTGATCCACTGCAGAACTACACAGAAAAAATGTATGTCTCCACCGGGGAATATAGTCCCAAAAGAAGACCTGCGTTTATCGAAAAATTTAAAGGACCGTGACTTCATAAGGCTGCGTAACTGTTAGCAGGAGAAACATGGATTTTTAAGGTGGGTGTATTACTTCAATATTTGATTTTGAAAGATTGAGAGTTTTTGCAAAATATCAAGAAAGCTGAAATACGGTTTTATCCTTTGGGAAGTAACATAAAACGTAACATGTGTGAAAATTGAATATATTAGGCTCAAACATGCAAAATGTGCCAGTATGGTCCTTTAAAGCCCATCCTTCCTTCTTGCTCCATGGATGATCTTCATCTATTTTGAAAATAATTAATAACTTTCTGCTTGATTGTGTTTGGTGTCTGTTCTGGTTTCTGTTCACTATTTCAGGGAAACATCTGTGTAACATCTGGCTGAATCATTCAAAGCCTTTTCTGCTTCATTAAGTAGCCCGTACTAAACAAATACATCTAACATGAGACGATTTATCAAAACATAGAGAGACTTATCCCCAAATTACTTTTCAATTCTATATACTGTCTGCTGGCATTTACATGTTAGTCACAAAGGTAAAACCTGTCTGAGGGCCCGACCTGCTCCAGGAGGCAGGTAGAAGACAAATATAGCCAACACGCTTGTGAGGATGCAGGGCACGATGATGTTGATGATGTAGAATAGCGGCTTCCTCTCGATGACGAGGTAAAAGGTGATGTCTTCATACAGATCCTCTTTAACGTTCTTCCTTGAGGGTTTGTGACAGATGGCCCACTCGCCGTTCTCTGCAGAGGAGAGAAGACGAAGGTGTGAAGCACATCGTGAAGGGAAAGCAGAAGAAAATTGACTTTTGGGAGGTGACTGGAGAGGAAATGATAAGTTTATGATGCTTTTAAGTTTTAAAATTTAGATGGCTGCCATGATGCAACTATTAGGAAAGTTGATGATTAATGATTAATGATTTTTTATTTATTTTTTTTTGAGTTTGGTGCATTTCTAATTATAGTAAGGGCCTTTTTTGGGAAAGATTTAAATAAAAACTTAAAAACAAAGCAAAGATTAAAAAAAAAATCACAAAGGAGGAGTAGAAAGAAAAATCTGAAAAAAAAAAATTAGGTTTAAAAACTGAAATTATTTGGAATTCATATCTGAGTAAAAGCTTTCATGCATATACTCAATTTTATAATTGTTTCTACCATTAAATCACCAGAGAATTCAAAGATTTCCCAAAATTTCAAGTTAAATGAATGAAATTTAACAACTCTGTCTGTCAAATTGATTTCAAATTAAGAAAAATATTGATCTTTTTGTGTGTTATGGGCTCAAATTCTGATCAAATTCCAAAGC
>VXCM01006548.1:0-22500 GCA_014773175.1 Lucifuga dentata | reverse complement strand
TGTATCAGGACAGACTAGAATGGAACACTGAACTGTAACACCATCCAGAGGTCACAAACAAGCACAGGGCAGAAGTTTGTTTTCCAAACCAAGTACAGGGTCAAAGGGTCAAAGTCATAGGCAAACATTTCTGTCTTTCCTTCTTCCCCTCTTTTCCCATCTTTAAATGGCACAGGAATGATAAACACATGCTCCGTTAGTCACATTTTGGAAGCCTGACATGCTCGGACTGATGAAATATAACTTTAATTCAAATCCAGATGTCTTCAAAAAAAACACACACCAACATGCTTCAAAATTCCTTACCGCTTAAAGTGAGGCATAAGCAGCTGTAAACAATAAGAAATGTGATCATCTGCACATAAATGTTCATTGTGGTCTTCCTCTTCATCTGTCTGCCGGAAAACTTCATCACATCTTCTTAAGCCTTTTCCCTGCCAACCAATGGCCCCACGTCCACTAAAATCAGCCACTTTGGCCCTCTTAACCTTCACCTGGATCCTAGCGGAGAGGATAACTCCAAAAGCTCCCAAACACACACACACACACACACCTTTCCCAGTCCAGTAGATGCATGCACACCTCCAGCTGATTTGAGCTAATCCACCCCTCTAACAGCTCCAACTGATGGGCTAAAGCTGTGGATGTAGCGATGGCTCTCTCTCCCTCTTTCCTCTGGTTGTCTCTTTGTGGCTCGGCGGGTGAAACACTGTCTGATTGGGTGCGCGTGCTGGGAGTGACGAGAGGACGGAATGTTTGGAGTGGGAAGGCTGCGGGGCAGGCACCTGTTGGTGCTCGCCAATGTGAGGTTAGGACTGTGGGGAGGAAGAGGAAGTGGAGGGGCCGGGATGGCGACGGGTTAGGACAATGGTGATATTTTTGGGGGGGAGAACAAGTTGGAGGGGTGAGAGATGNGCGACGGGTTAGGACAATGGTGATATTTTTGGGGGGGAGAACAAGTTGGAGGGGTGAGAGATGATGGTTTGGGAGTCGACTTTCCTGACTGAAGAAGATGGAACGGTCATGCTCGGGAGAAAATTGGTTAACTTGATTTTTTTTTTTATTTGGAATGTACCAAAGTCACGACTGGAAAAGTTCCATTACAAGCAACACATAATAAACAATCCTTTAATGTATTAATTCTTTTACTTATTCTCATGCATTGCTGAATATTAACTCCTTTCCGCATCTCTAAGAGTTATTTTCTCACAATTAATGGTGTAAGATGTGAAGTTTAACAGCAGAAATAAAAAAGCATGAGAGGGGACATGATTGATTTCTTTTCTTTTTTACATTCTACATCCTGTGACAGTGATGCTGTGATGATTTCTGCTGCGAGAATAAACTCATAACACTCCTGAATTAAATACATGATCAGCAAATCTCTCTCCATCATGTACTCTCTCTCTCTCTCTGCACTGCTAGCAAGCCTCTCTGTTGTTTTCTGGGTCATTCTATCCTGTTGACCGTCTCTGTCATGCCAGCTGCGGTTGTCGGTGGACAAACATCAACAGAGCATAAATCAGCCTCAGGTTGAGAGAGGGAACACGGCTCCAACCTGCCGTCCTGCCTGACACAACTCCAAACATAAATCAGTTAAAACGGCATCCTGTCCTGCTTGTTCTTGTGTGTGTGACCCGTGTCTGGTAGGACGGCTCGTATTTTCAAAGCTTGGAAGGTCAGACAGGAAGCTAAGAAAGTGATGAAGATGGAAATTAGCTGCAGGTCGATAATATTCAGCCTGTCAGGTGATTGATACGTGCAGACATTCAATCTTCAAATGCTGCAGATAAACTCATGCACAAATATCAGGGAAGCCCATAGTCGTATCTAGTAACCAGCATGTGTGTGTGTGTGTGTGTGTGTGTGGGNGTATTAATAGCAGGGTGGGCAGGTGACAAGATGAGGGTCAAAATTCTCATAGCAGCATTTTGACAACAGATGGAGCCTTTGATTTTCCTCCTCAGATTTTTATTTTTAAAAAAAGCAAAATGAAAGGACAGCCAGTTTAAAAGGGCAGGTGTGTTTGTGTGTGTGATGGAAAGAGGAAGAGAGAGAGAGAGAGAAAGGGCGAGAGAGAGAGAGAGAGAGAGAGAGAGAGAGAGAGAGAGGCACATGTCTCCTATTTAATGGGAATTCCACATGCTATTGGTGCAGCTGGTGAACTGACTTGGCGTGCTATCCAACATAAGAATAGCTTCCATGCAAACACGCACGCACGCATGCACGCACGCACGCACACACACACACAGTGAAAACACAAAGGGGATTACCATGGTTACAGAAATATCCATAAAGCATGTGCCACACTCCAGCACATTCTGGCACAGGAATGAAAGACATACAACTTTCTCGTTATAGCATCTGGTTTGTCTCTGTGTTTATGTGTTAACACGTATGAATATCCAACGCTGGATCCACACGCTTCAGGCCTACAATCCTACTGTAGTAAACTAAAAAACACACACATTCACACCTTTATACACACACCAGGTACACAAGGATTTGCCAAGTTGGTGCAACATGTTCATGTCCATATTTTTCTATTAATCCAAAGATACTGAGACGAGTTCCTTCAACCAGAAGCCTCAACATCTTCATTTGAACTTACTTCTAAATCAAGTTTTAATGCAGATGATGTCAAACCGTGACACATTCTTGACGTAAAAAAATCATCTGAAAAAATATGTTCTGCCTACTTTCATGCATATGATGTAACGTACAAAATACACCTTGAAAGAGTACATATCCCATACTAGGTTTTTTCTGTCCCTCTGCCACTTTGGTGCTTAATTTCTGGAGTAATTGGCCTTTAAAATTAAACATCTGGAAGTTTCATATGATTTTGTAATCTGTGGTTCTTAAGGTGGTATGTTAGGAAGGAGACGGGTGGAGCAAACCAAAATTTCCCACTAATTCATGGGGCTTTGAAGGGGTCAGTGGGTGTGTGGTTGAAGCTGGCATCGGCAAAAATGGCCAAGGTGCCCACAGTGGTGAAGACGACAAAGATCCAGAGGAACATGCGGTCCACGACCATGGCTACGTACTGCCAGTCCTCCTTCGACTGAACGTTGGGAGGGAGGAGGAAGAGAGAGGGGTGGAGGTAGGGAAAGGGACGGATAGGAGGAAGAGGAAGATAAGACAAGGTGGATAAGGTAGGATGAGAGAGGAAGGAGAAGATGGGGAGGAAAAGGAAGGATAAAGGGGAAAAGAAAACAGAGAGATAAAATGAGGAGCAAAAAAGGAAGAGCGAGACAGACAGAGAGAGAGAGAGAGAGAGAGAGAGAGAAAAGCGTAACACACTTACAGCTTCATAGTCCTTCTCAGCCTGCAGAGCCTCAGCGATGTACGTGATGGCATCTATGGCTGACTTGAGCTCTTCAGGTAAGGTCAGGTAGGTGCTGGGGCCGTCGATGAACTTCCTCAGGTCTGTACACATGCCCTCCGGATGGAATCTGCACACACAAACACAGTAAGGAACAGATGTAATTAAAAAAAAATGTTTTGGATGCACATAATATTCTGGTGGCAAATAAATCTCAGGATGGATTCAGAATAAATGCACGCGAGCCGCTGGAATGTAGCAGCGTGCCGGCCGATGTCGCTCCAGACTACTTAAATTAAAAGCTGTAAAATAGCAGCGTGTTTATGAAGCAGGCTGCACATCTTCTTCCTCCTCTGTCATTCAGAGAGGAATAAAAAGAAGGTCAGAGGAGCTCCCCGGGCTCCTGGGACTCACCGCGCTGCATCTGCTAACTGGGCTGCTCTGGCTGAGAAATCCTCGGTGTGTGTGAGTGTGTGTGTGTGTGTGTGTGTAGGCATGTTTCTGTGTTTACTTGTTGCTCTCAGTTGCTACGGGGTGCCACGATTGCTGTGGGTGTCTTCCTATCTTGCCTGTCGCTCACAGCCTTTCACATTACACGTCTAAAATAGGTTCAAACTGTTGCCATGTGAACTATTTCCTAATTAAAATCACAACAGACGTTGTTTTAATTGTACAACGTTAATTCAGCAACAAGGTCAAATTATTATCATTGTACAACTGTGCTACGAATTAAGACAGCAGGACTGCAGCACATAATGAGAACTTAAAGGACCATACCGTCCATTTTGCATGTTTGAGCCTAATATATTCAATTTTCATACATGTAACGTTACTGACAATCATTTCCTAAAGCATACTACTGGAACGGTGAATTAAAAATGTTTTTCCTACCTTCCAGACCTCCATTGGTTTCAGTTCATTCTGGTACGCTATTAAAATTAACTTGTTGATACTTGAAACGTTCTTGGGATAGGTAATCCATCATCACCAACAAGACGTGTATTCAGGTTTTTTTCTGAAGTTTTGTAATTTTAGTGTTTAAGCGCAATAAAAAGCGTGAAGTGAATGTATGTCTCCACTGGGGAATATAGTCTCAAAAGAAGACCTGCATTTATCAAAAAATTTAAACGACCGTGACATTACTATTAGCAGGTGAAACATGAATTTTTAAGGTGGGTATATTGAAAGATTAAGAGATTTTGCAAAATATCAGGAAAGCTGAAATACAATTTTATCCTTTGGGAAATGATTGTCAGTAACATATGAAAATTGAATATATTAGGCTCAAACATGCTAAATGGGTGGTAAATGGATGGTATGGTCCATGCTGAAAGGACATAATATTAATTATGAAAATAATAATAATAGTAACTTTAGCTATATAGCACCTTTCAAAACAGTTATAAGTTAATATAATCAAGTTTAACACACAATAATAATAATTATAGAGTTACAAGGTACTAACGATGCAGACAACAGTGCACAAGACAAATGAAATCATGATACAAAAATAATAATAAGGACAGAAATAGTAAAATTAATTTGGGGGGGGGAATAAAACAATTAACAATTTATTTGGGACCAATTTAAAATAAAATAAGTTAAAATAAGTTTTCAGCAGTTTTAAAAGAAGACACTGAGTTAGTCAGTCTGAGCTCCTCCGGCAGGGAATTCCACGACCTTGGGGCACGAACAGAAAAGGCCCGGTCACCTTTAATGACGTGACAACATCTGGAGAACCTGCCAAGAGGTTTTTTCCAGAGGATCTCAGACAGCAATCAGACTTATAACAAGTTAAAAGATCGCACATATAAGAAGGTGCTTGACCATGTAAAGATTTAAAAACAATCCATAAAACTTTAAAATCAATCCTAAAGCTAACAGGCAACCAGTAAAGGCCTGCAAGAATCAGAAAGTGGGAAAACAGAAAACAGGTGAAAATAAAATAAAAGGTGAAATAGACTAAACTGACATGGAATTTGATTTTAAAATGTCAAAATGTAAGTAATGGCAGGACACTGAAGACAGATTACATAGTGGAGAAATGGCCTCTACCTCTGAAATTAATCCAATACAAAATTATTACAAATGCATACACTCATGAAAAGTGTGTATTTTGAGGCTATAACATATTTGTCCTTTAGCAAAGTCATTTTGTCCGCGACTTTGTCCAAATCAAACTAATATGCCGTCAAACTGAAATCAGAGAACAGCTGCACTCTCACCAAACATCTGCTCTTAATGAAACACCTCAAATATGAAACACCTATTCTACTTAAATTCTTATAAGCTTTAAATTAAAAAATCCCACATAAAATAGGTTGCAGGTCAGGCAGTTCATCACCAGAGGGCAGTGTGGCACCGCATCTTCCAGGGAGGAGAGAATGAAGAGGCCTGCTTGGTATTCAAAGCAGGAGTTTGGGGTTTACAATGCAGTGCAGCCATCATTGCTGCTCCTGTGAGTGTGGCAGGTGAAGGGGGGGTGTGACCTGAGAGGTGAAGCCACGTCAGAGAGAGAGAGAGAGAGAGAGAGAGAGAGAGAGAGAGACTCTTCTACCCCTCCTCCCTTTTCCTTGCTTAAAGTACCACTTCATCAGCGAGAAGTAAATGACTATTCAGGAGACTAATTCAACTAAAACTGGCTGCGTCTGGTGCCAAGACATGCACTAAACCCAATTAAGAAGGCTTGTGTGTGTGTGTCTATATGTGTGTGTGTGGGCTCTAGAGAGATACTGCTGTCTCATCGAATTGCTCTAATAGAGTCCCCCCGCCCGTGCGTCCCCTTGCTTGCTCCATCTTCAGATTTTTTTCACCTAGTCACACAGCATCCCGCTCTAATGTGTCAGAGTCAATTTGTGAGGGTCATTATTATTTTAGCAATGATTCCCTGCCGCCTCCAGTCTTCCCCTCCGGACATATTTCAGCTCTCGAAGGAGGTGAAAGATGGAGAGATGAACGGCTGCAGAGAAAACGGGCGAACTTTTTTTGTGTTTTGTGTGTGTGTTTAGATGCAGGCTAGATAAGAAACAAGAGGATCTCAGGATGTAAAGTTCCCATTACTTCCAAATTCGCTTGAGCAAGGTCAAAGAATTCCTGAGAGTGTAGCCTGGAGGAAAGGATCGACTGATAAAGCGGTTTATCGCTAGGTTGTGCCAATATTGGCCCTCGTCCACCTCCTTACTCGACAGCTTCGTCAAACCTTTGATGAAAATCATTAATCTAAATGCTGGTTTAGGGACTTTTCCGCCTTGTCAGGAATACTATTCTGAGGGGAATCCTCATTTTATTTTTATGATTTATACTTCCACACTGTTAAAATTCACCATTACAGTAAATACAGATGATACTGCTCATTTACAGTCTATATGTGCCACTATCAGCATCAGTGTTCAAACAGCCTAAATCTAATAAAACGAAGAAATAAAGGACAATACTGGTGGTTTGCATGTTTGAGCCCAATATATACAAACTGCATTGTAAAATAAATCCATATTGAAGTCAAGTTTTTGAAACTTGTAACGAAAAAAAAAAGAGATTGATTGCATACTTTATTTTTTTTTAATCACCTGCCTGACTATTCCTGATAATCTCAATGATGTAGCCGTCTCGTTGAAGGATGTGTTTGGCCATTGGTTAAATATCCATTTTGATGTTTAATTTAATGCGGGTAAATCATTTTCGAAGCAAAATGCTGGATGTGCCATTTGATGGCGTAATTCTTCATAAGCATGGGGAGAGCAGGTCAGCAGGGTTAACTGTCAACACAAATTGCCTGTTGTGAAATCGATCAATAAAAAACAGCTCATTCATTCATCATTTATTGGACTTAACCTTTGTGTCCTTCGCAAGCCCATTTACAATCAGTTCTACTGTCGGAGTGGATTTGTACATACGAGGACTTGAACACAGTGCAAATTTAGGAAAATGAGACACTACAGATGTCCAAAATTTACATATCTGTAAAATATCTCTATAGATAACCATTATAAAAAAGAGCTGTCAAAATTTTAAATGTTATCCTACAAGTTCATCAATTAAGACCAGCACACACATACATACAAACAATACACCAACACCTACAAAATGACCCTTGACCTCAGAGCAGACCCTGCATGGCCTCACCTGTTTGGTTTAGGGAACAGGATGGAGGAGTCGGGCTTGCGGATGAAGTATTCATCAGCAGCTTTGCTGATAGCAACCATCCTTTTCTCCCGGCGGGGGAGGGTCTCCAGGGACAGGGGGGTCTCAACTTTGGGCCGCAGCATGCCCAGGTATGGGGGCAGCAGGTGGATGAAGATCTNGGGGGGAGAGAGTAGCAATGTTACATCCAGACTTTAATTTCATTTTCCTGGAATTTTATCACTGGAATATATTGGAATATCTCAGCTTCATCATGATACTACTTTGACTCAAAGCCACATACAGAAATCAAATGTTTCTTTAATTGCATTTTCCACCTTCAGCTAATGGCTCATCGGCTCCTTCAGACCTCTGAAGTCCATTATCTTCCCTGGTGTTAAAAAGCCATTTGTCTGAAATGCTTCTATTATGAGTTACGGAGCAGCTGCAATGTTCTTCCCTGTATTTGCCTGTTACGGGTGAGAAATGAAACCAAATGTAGACTTTAGCAGCGAGGCGACCTTTGCAGACAGCTGAATGATGTGGGTGGGGAAAGCAAATGAGTAGCACTCTCCAATTCCTCAACATGTAGCATCAAGGTGAGCGCGGCGCTTAAACTCTGCACTCTGGAGGGCTGTGGCTGTACTGGGAAGCTCCACGGCTTTAATGTGTGGAAATATGTGAATGTGAATCTCAGACAGCTTTTTCCAAATAATGGTTGAGTAGAAAGAGATTGTTGGACAAAAACTGGGGGATAATCTGTAGCGAAGCAGATTTAGCTAACATTCAAAATGTTCGGTAGACTTATGTTATCACCTTGCTTGATGGTTGTGGATGACTGTAGGGAATCGAAAGTGCAGTGTGTATATTAACTACATGTAAAGTAGTCCTCTATGATTCTAGATCAATCAATATCTCAACAATGCCTCCTTGGAGTTGGTTCAGAAGTAGTTTGGATCATATTCACGCCACAAACCAATCAAAACCACTTCCTCAAAAAGGGCCTTATCGTCCTTCTTTTGGTCCGTACCCAAGCACGATTTCTGTGTTAAGACCTGCTGAGATCCATGCCACGTAAAACTGTTGGGATGAAAGTGGGACTCACATGTTGACAGTGTGTGGTAGACCAAAAAACAGATGTTCTATTCTTTTCTATGACAGGATGACGGAAAACTTGGCAAGAACATGGTGTCAGAAGTTCCAATTTTCCAACTTTTACTGCTGCAATGACAAGCTGGTTGTTAATTTATGCTTGGGTCAAAGAAGACTCTCTAACTCGCTCTCCAGTGGACATTGATTATGCTCGATTAAGACAATTCCTTTGTGTGACATAACCTTCCATTATTACTCTTTGGCTATCAGTGATGCAGCTGCGTTTTAGAAGATATACTGTACGAGGCACTCTGACTTCCAGATAAAAAAACAAACCCCCTCAGCCAAGTGTCAGCCTTAATCAATATCATAAAGGCTGTTTGGCTCCGTAAAATGGCCTTTTTATCTGCAGTCTGAAGTGCCTTGATGTCCTTCCTCTGAAATAACTCTCCTCTTGTATTGACAGATGAATATCAATAGTGGCCCACTGGCAAGGAACACACAGCAGGTACGATAGTGGATGTAATAATGTGAGGTGAAGTAAGGGCTTTACAGAAACAAGAGCAAACATGTCCACGTCTTATGTGACCTCTGACCCTTTTTTCCACCCTCCCACAGCTGGAGGATTTCCCATATACGTGATTACAGCAGCAAAGAGCAGCTAAACTGACCTGACTGAGGAAGCTCCGAGATTTGTAGTGTGTGTGTGTGTCTTCAATGTGAGGTGCAAAGAATATTAAGTTGTTTTTTTTTTGTTATGTTCCCCTCATTTTTTATAGTGTAGTATAGTAGAGTAAGTATGTATTGTGTTAAATTTACAAAAGTTAAGGATTATACCAATAAAACAGATCTTGAACTGTCCTGAAAGCTTCGTTTTTAAGTTAATCCTTTTCTTCTGGAGCATGTTTATGTCATCATGTAACGTGAATTTCCCGCCTAAAAACCCAGAGAGTACCAGGATAGCGAGTATTTGGCCAGCATCACACTCTGATGGCCTTAAAGGACCATACCTGTAATTCTGCATGTTTAAGCCCAATAAATACTACCCACATGCATGTTACTTACTCACAATCATTTTCTAATACATAAAACCTTATTTTAGTTTTCCTGTTATTTTGCCAAATCAGATGTTCAGGGTAAAATTAAATGTTTTGGCTGCTAACACATACATCCGAATGTCAAAGGGACGGTTCTTTTATTTTCTCAGTAAAATCCATTTTCTCCTGGGACTATATTCCCTGGCAGAGACATACATCGTCCTTCTTCCTTCTGCGTCAAGCTCAGAACATTTTAATCAACCTTTACCAGTTTGCAGGATTTAAAACTTTGCTGTAGGCTAATGCTCCCTCAGCTCCCCTTCCTGTACATCTTCCCGCAGAAATGCTGAGAGTAGTGGCTTTCCTGACGCGGAGACTTATGACATCACTTTGACATCACTCAGTGGGCTTCTCTTTGATGCAGACAGCTGAGGAAAGCACAGAGGCAGGCCCACACACACACACTCCCTTCATCTTTGTTTTTGGCTGTTATTCTGCTAAAGCTGCTGACAAAAGAAAAAGGGCTTTCTCGTGCTCATGAAATACAGAGAGGTTCAGAGATTTAATGATCAATCTATGGAGGAATAACGTAATGAAGCACTTTTACTGGGTGATTCCTGCTTTCCTTTGCCCCCAGGGTTCTTACCTTGCGGACCCACATGGGCATTTGGTGTGTGCTGGGGGAGCGGTGGTGCAGGTTGAGGACGACCACGCTGAGGATGACAGAGAAGGTGACCAGGATCATGGTGAACATGATGTAGTTGACGATGATGGGAACGCCCAGGGACGTCTCGGGGATTTTATCAGCCAGCAGCAGGAGGAACACGGTGAGGGTGAGCAGGATGTTGATGGACAGACCCATCTTCTCTCCTGGTATGGAAGAATATATTAGAATCCTATTAACGATATGGAAAAAGATCCTAAATTTCTTTTTGTATTGCATTGAGACCTAAAATAAAGGCCAAGAAAATGACTCTCAGTTCAATCTGCATTTTCTTTACATTGTCTGTAGTGAGTCATTTTTGTTTTTAACCCTCTGGAGTCAAAAGTTGTTTTTCCAATTTTTACTTTTCACCGAATTTGGTTTTCATTTGTTACCAAAAAAAAAAAAAAAAAAAAAAAAGATGCACTGTAAGAAATCCTTTATTAGACAAAACAAGCATTATTTTGGTATGGCTTCAAAAATGGCATATTTTGACTCGTTTTTTCATTTCTTGCCTTGTTTTTTGACTTGTTTTGTTATTTTTTGATTCATTCACACCTACAAGCGACATAGAGTTTACAGTTTACCAAACCTGCATGCCTTTGGAGGGTGGGAGGAAAACAGAGCATCTGGAGAAACCCCATGGATGCAAACTCTGTACAGAAAGACCCAGCTGGATTTGAACCCAAGACCTACTTGCTGTGAGGTCACAGTGCTCCGTATGTCAAACGTTACGATCTGCAGTGGCCTAAATTCTGTATTTACAGAGTAAACAGTAAATGACATGGACTTACTGTATGCTACAGACAGCTTATTTAATTTGTTAAACCAAAGTGGGTCATTAGAGAAGATATGCTCTTTTGAACCATGTAAACGTAACAACCCAAATACCGTCTCAAGCTGATTACTCGGAGTAATTGGGGATATTGCTGTGTATGTAAACAGACTGTCCTCAATGGCTGGCTGCTTTATTCCACCATTCTTACATTAGATTTAATTGATTCAGCTGCAGACGAGGCAACAGCCATCTAATCTCAATTTAAACCCCTTTGTGCCACTAACTGAACAAATTTGTGATTGCCCAATTCAAATACTAAGCACAAAAACACAATTATAAAATGATAATAATAGCTGTAGAGGGCCATTACGTGACAATTTAACAGCTTTGCCTTTTATCTCATGGCAGATTAGTTTAAGACCTGGTTGGTGGTCTTGAACCAGTACCAGCCACAGATTATACTTCATTGCAGGTACCTGAAACATCCTGGCCTTGGTGTTTTTTTTTCCTCTTTGCTTTTTCTGAGCATTTAACTGGAGACATGTGAGACTGAAGTCTCTGGAGTGGTAATGTTTAAGACGCAAAGAATTCAGGATTTCTGAAGCACGTACCATTTAGGTAACAGGGTAACGATTTGCGAATGGAAATGTGCGAGCAAGAGGTATATCAGATTTTTATTTAGCGAGTGAGCTGCTGATCTATTGAACATGTCGTCCCTCTAAAACAAGGACACACTGTGTAGCTGGTACCTGCATCAGGAGGCAGGTAGAAGTTAAAGATGGCGATGATGGTGATGAGGATGCAGGGGACGATGATGTTTATGACGTAGTACAGAGGCTTCCTCTCGATAATCAGGTAGAACGTCATGTCTTCGTAGAGATCGTCGTTCATGTTCTTCCTGCTCGGTTTGTGTCTGATGTACCACTCGCCGGTCTCTGCAGAAACACGCATTACATGAACGTTTTATACATTTTAAAGGACCATACCAGCCATTTTGCATGTTTGAGCCTAATATATTCAATTTTCATTCACGTAACATTGCTGACAATCATTTCCCAAAACATACTCTGGAAAGGTGAATTAAAAACATCTTTTCCTACCTTCCAGACCACCATTGGTTTCAGTTCATTCTGCTATTAAAATCAACTTGTTGACACTTGAAATGTTCTTGGGATAGGTAATCCATCATCATTAACAACAGAGTGATCTGAAAATGCTTCCTGTTGTCAGTTCTTCACTACAGCATTTGAATGCACCACTAGGAAGCATTTTCAGATCACACCACACTTTTTATTGCACTTAAACACTAAAATTACATAACTTCTAAAAAAAAACCTGAAAACAGATCTTGTTCGCGATGATGGATTACCTTTCCTAAGAATGTTTCAAGTATCAACAAGTTGATTTTAATAGCGTAGCAGAATGAACTGAAACCAATGGAGGTCTGGAAGGTAGGAGAAACATTTTAATTCACCATTCTAGTAGTACCTTTGGGAAATGATTGTCAATAACATGTGTATGAAAATTGAATATATTAGGCTCAAACATACAAAATGGACAGTATTGTCCTTTAAGTACAGAAAAACAACAAGTAAAAACACCCATAACACAGCTAATTTTACAAATCTGTCCATCCAAATCCGCACCAGTGAACGCTTCATCCAGCTGGATCTCCCGAATCTCGTTGCCTCTGGAGTCCAAAGCGTACTGCAGGTCGATCTCTGTCGAGTCGTAGGTGTATGAGCGGAACTGCATGGTGCAGTTCTGCCAGTCAAACGGGAAATATGTTACCTAGTCGGACAAAGACGGCAGAAAAGGAACAGAGAAAGTGATGTTAGGTGGAAAAGGAAGAACAGAAAGGAAAAGGGCATCATGAGTGATTCTGTTCACCTTAACACCACAGGAGCTGCAGTACAGTGCAGGAGGAGTCCAGGTCACTCTGCCGTTACTGTAGGCCTGAATGTGGACATTAAGGGCCACTTGAGACACTCCATCATTACTGCAAACAGACGTTTACAGAAAATTGTCAACAGAATACTTCAATTATTTTGTATAACTGTGTTCATGCATAAAAAGATGATCGCAACTGAAATATATATATACAGGCAGTCCCTGACTTATGAACATCCGACTTTCGAACAACCCGTACTTACGAACCGACCGCCATAAAGCCTATTAAATTAAAAATTCAAGTCACATACAATGATTCGCAATAATGAACGGCGCACAATATACTTTACGATGCCTCTTCTGACATGCAAGACATCAATAGGAGCGAGAGTAAGTGTTAACCTACATGTTTTTTAATACCCTCCCACACACACATTATGTTTATGACATTTTAGGATATCTAGAAGTGTTTCTTGAATGTTTCTTATGCATAGAAAGATAAAATATATACGCTAGAAACACACCTTACATAAATGTTCCAATTTATGTACAAATCCGACTTAGGAACAGCTATGGGAACGAAACTTGTTTGTAACTCGAGGACTGCCTGTGTGAAAAATTCAAGTCACAATGAAAAACAATTTATACCTTTATAATCTTCCATATAATTCAGCTAATCTGACACTCAGAAACAAATAAAACTACATGTAGGGGAGATCTGACTCAAAATAATCCTAAGATTCTATGAAGAACCATCCCTAAAAACACAAAAAAAATGCAGGAAATAGAGCTATGACCAAGCAGTTTCTCCACTCATCTCTGTGGAGATGTGGATTATTTAATACCAATGTCAGTGCTGTGCTAATGCTCACTTATTGATGAGGACGATGTCGGGCAGCCAAACTTTCCCAGAGGGAATACGCAGCACCTCGATCCCATCATGCTCTTTGGGTGTCCATGACAACCGATAGTCTGTCCATTCCTGTTAAAAAAAAAAAAATACATACAATTCACAAAAAAAAAAAGGCAAATGCATTAAACAGGAGAAGTAGAAAAGAACAGAGGGGAGGAAAGTTTGCACTTACAGATGTATTCAATTTGTCATTTCATCAATTTATTTCTCATTCTTCTCACTGCTATAATTAGATGCCACAGGGAAGATTTCCCTGTGCATTTGTCTGTGCACAACACAACACCATTTGCATAATTTTTCATTTTGCATAACCTCTGCAGTATTATTACTATTCCAATTACCCTCCCTTGGTGTTATTGGTGTTTTTTTTGCATTTGAGTTTTATGTTAGCAAACTTAGTCACTCTTTTCATAATGTGTAGACTTAAAACTGACAGAAAAATGTCTGAAACCAAATCCAGTTTGCAGCAGCAGCAAGGCAGCACAAGGTGTTGAAAGGTAGCAATAAGAAGTGAAAATGATAAGAAAACACACTTACCAGATTCATGACAACAACTGTGCTCATTTCTTCATTTTTCATATTCTGAAAAAGAAAAAAAAATCAGTGTTAGTGGTGTTTCTCTACAAATCTTGAGAAGTCAGTAGTAACTGCAATTGTTGGAAAAGATCACACACACATATACACACGTGTATATATACTTTGCTATAACTGAACAAGTTGAATTTGTGGCTTTAATAGCTTTTTAATTTTCTAAATTTTGCAGTTTTTGCCGTTAACACAAAGTAACCTGATGTCACAGAGGTCAGTTTCGCTGACTTTGCATGTTTCCCTCTAATTTTACAAAAGTCTTCATACAGCTGTTTTCACATGCTGAAGAGTGCTCCCCGTGAATCAATGTGTAAAACTGGTGGAATCTCCCTTCAAGGATAAATGGATGTAAAGAGTAAAATAAATAAAGGGTTGAATAAAGACAGAAATGTGGCTTGTAAAACATTTATGTAAGGTTTCTTTATATCATACATGCTGCAATACACGCTTGAGATTCTGGCTGTTAAACGACACCAGTTTCTACTCGGACACACCTCACGGTGAAGGCTTCAGTGAGTGTAAATATGAATTGTGTGTGTGCATGTGCGTGTTGTGAATGTGTGTAAGTGTGTGTGTGAGATTGTGATTGTTCATGCGGCAGGAGGGCATAGCTTCCCTGAGCCAGGCCTGCTATTTAAAACGCTGAGAGAAATGTCAGGGAGACAGCTGGGACAGACAGAGAGAGAGGGGGATGGGGGTGAGAGAGGTTCACTTAAACCAGCCAGTCCTCTCTCTCTCTCTCTCTCTCTCTCTCTCACCCTCACAGAAACTCACAAATGCCTCTCTCGCCACTGACCTATCACTTACTAATACTTCCTGTACCAGTTTGAAGTCAGCGCCTGCGGTACCTTCGGATGTCCCTTTGAGAGAACGATAATAATAACGCTGCAGTTAGCCAGCCGGCGACTTCTGAGCAGAGGGGGGGGGTCGAGCGTCCAAGTGGGTCAGTTTTCAAGATCGTTCCACTCCAGAACTTAAAGGCCCTGTGTGAGCGAGGCAACCTTGAATGGAGGCGGAAGGAACGCGTGCGTGCTGAAGATGCGTGCATATAGATGCTCCAGAGAAAAGAGAGCCGAGGGGAAATCAAGGAACGCACACAGTGACCTGGTGTGTGTTTGTGGGGGTGCACGAGGACAAAAGAAGTGTTACATCAGTTAATATTGTGCAACTACACACACAGTGCAATACACTATTAGATAAATGAAAGTGCTGAATGTAAAGTCAGCAGCAAGGCTCTCACAGCCAAATGGCACTTTGATATTTTAGCGCCGCATTTATACACCGAGCTGCCAGTTTATTAGGTACAACTGTCCAGCCTAATGCAAGCCAATAAAAGAAGCCTGTCGTAAATCCAACCTTTGTGAAGCTTGTAATGGTGCATAATGTGCACTAATGTAATGCAATATATCCTGTTTGTAATAATAGGACAAGATGAAACCTTAGAAACACCTTTTAATATAATGCAGTTACATTACAGCCTCAAAAATGACCAGTTAAATCAACACCTCAAAAACTGAACATTACTGGTTTCATTAAAGGACCATACCAGTGATTTTGCATGTTTAAGCCCAGAAAATACTACCTGCATACATACATGTTATGTTACTGACAATCATTTTCCAAAACATAAAACCATATTTTAGTTTGCCTGTTATTTTGCCAGATCCCCTAATCTTTCAAAATCAAATGTTCAGGTGATGCATCCACCTTAAAATTCAATGTTTCACCTGCTAACACATACAATTTCTCATTGAAAGCCATCTTCTCCTGAGACTATATTCCCTGGCAGAAACATACATTGTCTTCCAAGCAGATCCATGTTTGACCTTTTAAATAAAGTTACTTCAACACAAACATTTAACAGACATCGTGTTTGCTGTGATGGATTATTTATGTCAAGCACATTTCAAGTCTCTACAAGTTTATTTTTAACAGTGTACTAGAACAAACTGAAACCACTGGAAGTGTGGAAGGTAGGAAAAACAAATCTAAGATTCACCGCTGTAGTAGTATGCTTTGGGAAACGGTTGTCATTGAGCTCAAATATGCAAAATCTGTGGTATTGTCCTTATATTCATATTGTACAGTGGGGTCCAAAAGTCTGAGACCACTGTGAAAATCTGCGATGTTTTCCATGGAAATGTGGGAATAATCAGAAAGTCTGACATCACAAGATGCTGTCTGGAACATTGTCACATCATGCTGGATAACTTGGCTCATCAGGTTTGCACAAACTTTTGGAGTCCATGCTAGCTGGAGTGATGCTGTCATTAAAGCAAAAGGGAGCTTACCAAATACTAAGATATTCTGATATTCATGTACATTTTTCAAGGATTCAACTTTTTACGAAAATTGTCAAGATGATATTATTATTTGTTAAGAAAAATCTTGTATCAAATTCAAAAGGAATGCAAAATAGAAGCATTTTCACAGTGGTCTCAGACTTTTGGACCCCACTGTANCAAATTCAAAAGGAATGCAAAATAGAAGCATTTTCACAGTGGTCTCAGACTTTTGGACCCCACTGTACATTTCACTGGATTATCCAAACATCTGTTTGCCAAAAGTTCCTGTTATATTCCCTAAACAAAGAACCCACATTCTGAATGTAGAACCCAAATCATCTGTTATCTCATTCCTTTACTGCATGCGTGACCCAGAATAATCCCTGGAGAAGATTTGTTCATGTCACTTTGTGTGTCCAGTTTCTTACCAGTCCAACGAAGGAGGAGAGGATCATACCCACACGGACCACCACCCTGTCTCCAGGGCTGCGTGCTGGGCGAACTTTTGGCTTGTAGTCAGAAAAGAGCTGCATCATCAGTGCCTTCTCCTGCTCTGAAGTGCCTGAATGATCAGAGAGGGCATCTGTGTCACATTCACTTATAGTTACTGACCCATTTTCACTGCAAGAAACATGTGCCACGATCATGCTAAACATTTTACTATACAATAAAACATATACAGTGATACGGATTACAGCAGGGGACATAAAAACCCAAACTCTTCCCTATCAATCATGAAATGTAAGAAGAATCGTATTCTTATGCTCCTCTGAGCACATTTAAAATTTATCTAAAAGTCGTGCAAAATTCAGTAAATGCTTATTAAACGTCAGACCTTAAGATAAGATAAGATAAGATAAGATAAGAAGTACTTTATTGTCCCAAAGGGAAACTTGTCTTGGGCTCAGATGTGCAAGCTGCATAAAGTGCAAGTACTTACCACATAAAGTGCATACAACATAATGCATAAAACATACAGCATAATCTCAGCACAGCATACTATTCATAAAATCAGGAATGCGTAGTTATAAAAGCTAGAGATGACAGAAAGTTAAGGCTTGTGTAATTTGAAGGCTTTATCGCCCTGCAGCAGCGTGGAAATGTCTCACAGCAGCCCTGTAAAGTTGTGAACAAACCACCACCCAAATGCTTTCATTCCCCCGCATTTTCCTGCATAACTCCTCTTTTCTTTCCCCCCCATTCTCCCTTCCAGTGTTGGAAGGTTAGAAGCATTTATAATCAGCAGCTCTGGTGACGCGGCATTCATCACTTTTGGCGTCGCTCCGGCCCCAGCAGGATCTGACCTGACAGGAATAAATGACAACGATCACCCGCCGAGGCACCCCCATTAGCTCGACACAGAGACACATGGTGTCCAGCAAGCGAGGACGAGTAAAAACCTGCATTTTCCTTCCTCTCTGTCCTCTCTGATCATTTTGTAAATGCCACGGCCGACTCCATGGCTACATTTACACAACAGGTCTTCAACCCCAACTCTGATTATTATAATTTTTACCTGTTACTGATTTTTAATAGCCTCTTTACATCATCTTTTTTTAAGTTGTTCACATCCTATATCTGTGTTTAAAGGACCATACCACTCATTTTGCATGTTTGAGCCTAATATATTCCATTTTCATACATGTTACGTTACTGACAATCATTTCCCAAAGGATAAAACCATATTTCAGCTTTCCTGATATTTTTCAAAATCTCTTAATCTTTCAAAATCTAATTTTCAAGTGATACACCCACCTTAAAAAAAAATTGATGCTTCACCTGCTAATAGTTACGCAGCCTTATGAAGTCATGGCCGTTTAAATTTTTCGATAAACGCAGGTCTTCTTTTGGGACTATATTTCCTGGTGGAGGCATATATTTACTCCACACTTTTTATTGCACTTAAATGCTAAAATTACATAACTTCTAAAACAAAAACAAAAAACAAACCTGAATATACATCTTGTTGGTGATGATGGATTACCTATCCCAAGAATGTTTACAGTATCAACAAGTTGATTTTAATAGCAGAATGAACTGAAACCAATGGCGGTCTGGAAGGTAGGAAAAACATTTTTAATTCACCTTTCCAGTAGTATGCTTTGGAAAATGATTGTCAGTAACATTACATGTATGAAAATTGAATATATTAGGCTCAAACATGCAAAATGAACGATATGGCCCTTTAAATAAGAAATGTGAGAATATATGATTCAAATGTGCTATTTTACCATTTATACATTGATGCCGCATATGCGATTCGATCTAAGCAAACACGGGAATTAGGTCACTTGTACCTGGAGGTGTAAACGTAGCGGAAGAGACCCACTGCAACAATTCTGTGCAATTTCCCATTGAACTTTATTGTTGTGAGTGGGTGAAGGGTCCTTTAAATCATCAGTCATCAAGCAGCCTTCGAGTACTCAGTAAAAAACACAATCATGTTCAAATTGATACTGACAGCAATAAAGTGACCAAAGTGACACGGTTGTTTATGGCTTCAGTGTCACTGAAGCTGAATTGAGATTATTTCTCCTGTGAGCAGCAGAACGTGACACCCTGTGAGATCAACAGGGATTAGATGCGTTCAGACCGGCTCAAATGAATTGTACCACGGGGAGAAAACACACCCGATTCTGATTCAACTGGACTAAACCACCTGCTGCTTTTTGTTGATATAAATCACACCACAACACCATGATATCCACTGATTCCTTGATTAAAATTCAAGAAACCGATGAAGAAACCTATGTATGCAATGTGGGGATATGGGAGAGGTTTTGCCATGGTCGATGGGGAGGAAAAGGGTAGAGAATGATGAAATTGGGAGGTGAGGGTTATAGAGTTAAGGATTTGGACATGGAAAAGTACTAGAACGATGATAATAATGATTATAATAATAGTAGTAAACATAAAGGTAACGGTACAACTGCTTTTTTTGTTTTGAATTTGTAGGATTACTATTTTCTCTGTTTTGTTTGCTGTTATTGTTATCTCTTTGAGAATATTTACTTTCCATGTTTTAATATATGAAATAAAAAATAAACACTTAGTCAAAAAAAAAAAAAAATTCAAGAAACTGACCTGATTGCACCTGATTTTAAAGTTCTTTGGATAATCAAAGTTTCATTGTGCCAGTAAGTTTACAGTGTCCTCATGGTGCTTAATGGTATTTTAATGTCCTATTGTATCATAGCATTCTTATAATAGTCCTGTAATGTTCTCAAGGACAATAACAGTGATCCTTTGGTGCTCATAAATAGAATTATAGTGCCTCTGCTGCCCTTTATACAGACTACATAGTTTGGATTTATTGTTTTATTATTATTTTTTACAAATAAGCCTACATTTGCATTATTTTGTGTTTGTGTGATATTACTATCTCATAGCCAGCAGGATTATAGTAATTTGCTTAGCAAAGCAACACACACATAAGAAAGCAACTAGGCAGCATGTACATAAGATGTAAAGCTACTTTTACACACATGGGCCAGATTATAGTACTTCCATACTATCTCCATTAAGCGGTAATTTCCTAATATTACATCCCGGTACTTCTTATTCCTTCTGGTATCTCTGGAAGTTACTACATGTGACATTACTACAGAATCAAAGATGTATTCCATGACTGCAACAGCATTATTATATGAGTATGTCAGATTGTGTCTTACCTCCCACCACACACAGGCTGCATAAGGAACAGGCCAGCAGGAGCAGATCCAGACTTCTCATGGTGACAGAACCTGTTCTCTCCTCAGACCAGATCCTCCGTTGGTTAGTCCACGATCCAAAGCTTTTTCTTCTTTTCTTTTACCAGAAAACTTAAGTGAAACTTTCGGTTAGTCGGCTGTGGACTGTTGCTGTCTGTCAGTCAGGCCGGTCTGACCAACTGCTGTCTGCTCCAGTTACCTCTGGNGGGGTGGAGTGGGGTGGGTGTCACAGCTCACCCTCCTCAGTGTGGCTCATGCTTGACTTCCTGAGGGCTTTTCCACCAACATGGAACGGGTTCCGTTCTGGTTCATGAACCTAATTTTGAACAGTTTAGAGCATTTCAACCAAAAGTAAACTGGTTTAGAAACAACAATGTTTTTTCCAGTTTAGAACCACAAAATAGCATGAAGTGCTAACTACGACATCTTAAATAGACGCTTATTATTATACCTCAGTGAAAGTGAAAAACAACGGAGAAGTTTAAGTCTGCCTAACATTCATAGCTGGCTGATGAAACTCCGTTCCATTGAATTAAATACTTAAAAAGCATGCAGGTAAACAATACAGTCCGCCATCTTGCTTGTTTTCAGCTCTTTCCATCTTCATGCTCCACTAACCGGAACTTAGCGAAGTGAACTTCCTGTACAACACATGCTGCGTTCCAGTTACCTCGGAACTCTGAAATTTCAGACCTCCTACTTGGAAAAAATGCGTTGGAACGGCACTTGAAGAGGAGCTCCGCCTGGGAAACTCGGACCAAATTATCTACTCCGACTTCACAAGTATGACGTCATTCAACATGGCAGCGTCCGTGGAAGTGAGCTTTGTGAATGTAAATAATCAGCTAACAGTCGAATAAGGTTTTTTGTTTTTTTATTTTTTTTATTGCGTGATGTTGAAGTAAAAAGATCAAAATATATCTCCAGGTTAATATCTATAGTGTATAATAACTGTTTGACATTGATACGTAAGTGTAAATAATTTCATAATATTACTTCTCTGCACANGTGTATAATAACTGTTTGACATTGATACGTAAGTGTAAATAATTTCATAATATTACTTCTCTGCACATATGTTTAATACCCACTGTGATTAATGTCATTGTAACACAACCTGACCTAACAGTCCTGTAGTATAACTTTAATTTAGTTAGCATTTATTACTGAGTTTATTTAATCTTACAATATTTAGGTTTGAGGTCGGAAGTCGGAAATTCCGGCTTGTTAACTTGCGATTTCCGAGTTAACTGGAACGCAGCAACAGTTGCGTTCTTCTTCTTGTAAGATTATCGACAGTTTAAACGCTACTAGGCGTATTACTGCCCTCCATAGGACGAGAATCATTACATTATATCCTCAAATACGCTCATATAGTCCTCTTTCATACAAAAACGGAATAATTGTCTTTCCGATTAAGTGAGATCCCAGATCTGACACAACCTGAAACATCTTAGTTCTTTCTGTATTGTATTTCCTTCAAGCTAACAGAATATGATGAACTGTCTCTGGGTTATCACATACGCCATTTTTGATGTTTTCCTGTCATTTGCAAACATTTGTTCAACCCACAGTGTCTTAATGTTTGTTTTGTACAAATACCTATCTACAAAAAGAGACACTCCCGTCTTTGAAGGCATAGTATTGACTTTTAAACAGCCCGGAGGATAAAATGAGCGCTTCCAAGCAGAGAGCCAATCAGATCTCTTTATATTTCTTTGTTCAGGCAAAGATGAGCTGCTATAGGCTAATAACACATCAATCACTTAGGGTTTGTAGCCAATTGTGGAAGACCTCCACTCAACTTGTGAAATAAATGATTTGCAATATTTAGAGCAGAGGTCACTAACAGGCAGACCGCGATCCGGGTCTGGACCCAGAAGCTGTCCCATACGGACCCGGACCTACAGCCAAAACAGAANAGACCGCGATCCGGGTCTGGACCCAGAAGCTGTCCCATACGGACCCGGACCTACAGCCAAAACAGAAAGTTATGATTTAAAACCTGACGGGACGCTTCTATTTTAACCGGCGCAGCTTTTGTAGTCTTTACGGTAGTG
>VXCM01006547.1:0-21597 GCA_014773175.1 Lucifuga dentata | reverse complement strand
AAAAAAAAAAAAAGTGAGGATCTCGGAACCATGAATGCCAAGATGCTCAGACGTCTCCATGCTGCATGTTTAGCTTGGGGTCATTCCTATGTTCCCAGGGTCCCATGTTCCCAGGATTCTATGTTCCCCTACTCTATATAGCACAATAGCACACATAATGGGTTAGGGTTAGTCTGTTAACACACACACACACACTTAATGTATGTTAACAGAACATTGAACTGGGGAACATAGGACTTTGGGAACATAGATATGCTCCCTTTAGCATAGCATCTGTGCTAGCAGGACTCATGGAAGCTAAACGAATAGGTGCACAGGTAAAGTGTTAACACGGTCTCTTGTTGAATTACATTCTCAGGTTTTCTGATTTCATAAAAATGCGATAAGGAGCTGGGATGTCAGAATTTGCTTCGCTGCATTTTCATTGCGGCGTTCCGTTAGCATGAGCTTTACTTGTCATGTTTTATATGGATTTGCAGTGTTGATAAATGTAAAATCACATCTTTACTCACCTAATATTGTATCTTTCCTTCCACTGTGGCAAAATATAGAACTGCTGATTTTTAAAAAAGCCAAAAATCTGTTGTCCATATTTAGGGAAAGTTGGTGTTAACCCAGAAATATCATTTGGCTTGGCAGGCCTTTCTAGCTGCTACTGCCTCCTTCCTTTGTAGTTGAAAAAACAGAAACAAATTTACACTCCTCGTGGATTCAGTCACCAGGAACGACTGAGCTTGACAATTTATAAATACCTCTTTCCGTCGGAATTAAGTCTATAAGAGTTATGGTTATCTTTAGCATTTCAGATGTGGTGAGGTGGTTTTTCCTCAGACTTGCACATAGTCCAGATTGACTTCATATGCTTGGACATTCTAAAAAAAAATCTGCAGTTGAAGGTTATTCAATCCCATGCTGAGAAATCTGATGGTGTGAACATTTGATAAGATGACAGACGTTGCGTGTTTCTCAGAGCATTGCTGTTTCTACTTCCAGACTGTTTGAGAGACAAATGCTCCACCGTCAACGCACACAAATGACTCGCTCTGTTTCTCGTTGGGTTGATGAGGCGCTGTGGCCTCCGTGCAAAGGTGCGACGTGTAGAAGTAGCCAGAGTAAACTGAGCTGTGATTGCTTCGAGTTGAAACAGTTCCATCTGAGCAGAGTCTCCGTTCCTCTGACAGCCGCGTTTAGTTAAAGCACAATTCCACATTAAACCGGGAGCTGCGAAACAGTTTGACTTGTGCAAATGTCGTTTGTACGTAAAAAATGATCACGCTGTTAGTCATGTTTTTTTTTTGTAGAATCTTTGGCAGCCAGGATTGTTGCCTTATATAAAAATCCCCATACACGGTGCATGAAAACATCAGTAAATTTTAAATATCCATAAATAATTTTACTTGAGAAAACTTAAAGCAGTGAGCCGTCGCCAGATGTGAGCAGAAGAGTTTTATTTTGTTCTTTAATACAACATCCAAATTCTCCTCGAGGCCAGGCGGGGGCGCTGTTTTGGTTGGATTATTTTACACAAGACAAGAATAAATTTGTATTAGTTTAGGATTTTATACATCACTAGTACACTAGAAAATGTGCTTGGACCAGGCCAGACTTTATGGTGTCCGGCTTGCCATAAGTGCTTGTGGAGTGGAGCATATGCTGCCGCCATGCCCAGAGCATATCCTGCTGCACGGACTACTTTTTACTGGCACAGCTCAATTTGAGAACCGCTCATCCAAACAANTATCCTGCTGCACGGACTACTTTTTACTGGCACAGCTCAATTTGAGAACCGCTCATCCAAACAACTTTACATGTGACGCTATGCATCCTTGGGTCCTGAACAATAAACCTGCTGAATTTCAACTTCATACAGAGCCGGGTTCTAGAGATGTTGGTCAAAGACAGTAATTTCTGTCTTTATAGTTAGAGTAGTGCAGTGTCCATTCAAAACATGCGTGTTCAGACTGGGCCAGACTTTATGGTGTGCACCACAGCCTGCCATAATTTAATTCTGCACGTCCTCGTGAGCTAGCTTTGTTTGCTGTATGGGGTCGGGTTGAGACCGTGCCACTGGACCGGAGCGTATCCTGCCACGTGGACTACTTTTTACCGGCACAGCTCAATTTGAGAACCGCTCAAACTTCACAAGCAACACTGCACGTCCTTGGGTCCTGAGCAATAAACCTGCTGAATTTCAACTTTATACTGTACAGAGCCGGGTTCTAGAGATGTTGGTGCCACAGACAGAGATTTCTGTCTTTATAGGTAGATTACAGGAGTTATTCATAAACTGTGCTGCCAAAAAGCTGAAAGGACGCCAATGCTGTCACATAACGTGCATGACAGCGGTGAGTTACGTTCCTATAAACATAAAACAAATCACTTAACGTGGCACCTCTTCTGCTTATTTGAACCCCCCCCCCTCATGAAAATTCCACACACACACACACACACACACACAATACCTCAGAAGTCTGGTGAAAGGAAAACCTTGTGAAAATTTGCTCATTTCGACATAAAAATTAAAACAAACGTAAATAAATAAACAATTCCATTTCTCCAAAGACTTCATTCTTCCACATTTCAAACAACACGCAGCTAATTATAGCCTGAAGTCAGCTGCTTTGATGCATTTTCCCCCAGCAGGAATCCCTGGCTTTTCTTTTCCTGGAAATGCTTTTACTTTTGCTCCTGAGGTAAACTGCCCGACGGCACGCAGCGGGCTCTGTAGCATGTTTAGCTGTGTTTGTGTTTGTGTGTGTGTATCACAGGAAAACAAGAGAAACAAAGAATGAGAGTTGTTGTCTACGCCGTCAAACGGCGCAAAACTGATTCTGATGCTGATTCTAGACTTTGAAGCTCTGGAGTAGCAAAACCGCAGCCGAGCTCGTGTTTGACATCTTGTAGAAATTTGAGCATCTTCGCGGCAAAAATAACACCGTGCTGGTAAAACGCCTGGACGTTTGGCAATGGCGTTCTTGTGCAGGAGCCCAAGATCAACAGCCAATAAGGAGAAACCGGCCCTGCTGCTGCTGCCGGTGGTCCCGTTACATACAGACACTTAGACTCAAATGCACCAGACTGTGCAAAGATGTATTAATGGAACTCACGAAAGTGTCAAGATCTTGTTTTGAGATGATTTGATCTTTTTTATTATTATTATTATTCAAGGGACAACAGGCACTTTGACATTATTATCCTCAAGATAAGTGATTTTTTTTTTTTTTTTTTTTNTTTTTTTTTTTTTTTTTTTTAACCTTAGCTAAGGAGGTCATGTTTTCACCTGAGTTTGTTTGTTAGCAGGATTAGCAGAAAATTTCGAAATAGATTTTAGTGAAACTTAGTGGAAAGTTGGTGAAGAAAATTCTGTTAAATGTTAGTGGTGATCTGGATCAAAATGAGGATACATAAATTAAAAAAAAAAAGTCCTTAACATCGAGAGAATATCTCTGAAAAGTAGAAATAACCCAAAAAACTAACTTTTTTTTTTTTTAAGTTTTATTGTTTATATGAAGCTACTTTTAAGATCAGATGTTGTTACTAGAATTCTTATTGAATTATTTTGCATACAAATGGGAGTTTTTACATTATTTGCTTCACTAGCATTCAGAATTTTGTTTGTCTGTAGTTGGGGTGTTTTTTGCAGTTAAGAGTCCTAAATGTTTCAGAGTGATCCTATAGAATTCCTCCTTTTAGAGTTGAGCAGAGTGACACATGACATCCAGACATGCAGGAAGAATTGTTTTTGCTGATGCTCCCTGATTCCGTGGCCTCGTGCACGTATGAGGCTCCTCGTCTCCATGGATCTCGCTCATGTGTTTCCCATCAGGGAAGTCTGTGGTTACCTTCCTGATTTTGCTGGACTGGAAAAACATAGCTAATATGGTGTGATCTGGAAAAAGCTTTGATGCAGAGGCTTTACAAATAAACCTCTGAATGCCATATGGTTTGCATTCATCTCTTAATTTATTTCCTATAAATGTCTATTGACTATTCAGCAGAGCCAACATGTGTGTAACCAGACTTGGAAAACAGAAGGCCGGGGGGAGCAGTTTGTGGCAAAGTGTGATTATTATGATTTGTCCTTTTTTTTCTCTCTCTCTCTCTCGTTCTTCTCTTTTCGGTGACAGATGAGAGTACGGCTGCGTGAAGCTTTCCAAAACAAGCAAACATGCAAACATGCAAACAGTTCCCCTCTGAGCGAAACAATTCCCCGCTTGCCTCGCAAGAAAATTCCACCCAAAGAGCAATTAAAAAGTAATGATGGTACGTTTCTCTATGACTCATCAACTGACAGACTTTTCCCTCTGAAGCGGGATATTGGGTTACCGCTGACTGAAGGCCTCTAGCTGAGCAGACAGCAGGCAGCCAGCAGTGGATGACATGGAAGTGAACTTTTCCAAACTCTGCAGACTTTCCTACAGCCGCTTCCAGCACAGAGGAGATAGAAGCTGATTCCTGTGTCAGGCTTCAGGGAGCCCAACATTTCTCTGCAGTGTCTCAGAAAATAATTTCAAATAACAGCAACCTCGGTAAATAAAAGCAAAGTGGGCTGTGAAAAAAAAATCTTTATGTTTATCCTCTTGATCTTTCAGTCAAAATATCTATAACAGTCTTCATTCCAGGTCCTCAGGAGCCACGGCTCTGCACATTTTCCACCTGTCCCTGCTTTACCCACACCTGATTAGCTACATCTGGCATGTTTAGCCAAACGAGATCTAGAGGCTCCAACTCTTGATCACAAGAGCCAGGAGAGACAGAAAATATGCAGCGCTGTGGCTCCTGAGGACCTGGAATGAGGACCACCTGATCTATAATGACAGTTTTTCTGTCTGTGGCACCAATATCTTAGAACCCGGCACTATATGAAGTTGATATTCAGCAGGCTTATTGCTCAGGACCCAAAGACGTCACGTGTGAAGTTGTTTGGATGAGCGATTCTTGAATTGAGCTGTGGCGGTAAAAAGTAGTTCATGCGGCGGGATACGCTCCGGATGTGGCAGCATATGCTCAAGTCCACAGGCACTTATGGCAGGCTGCGACGCACGCCATGAAGTCCGGTGCAGTCTGAACAGGCACTTTTTCAACGGGCACTACACTAGTTAATAAAAAGAGAACCTTTAATTGTAGTAAAATAACTGAAAGTTAAAAGAAATTCTTATCATTTCTCAATCATCCTGGAACAGGAACATGTCTACATTGACTCCACACACAGTGATGATGATGATGATGATGATGATGATGATGATGGTTCAAGTAGACAAAAAATCTCCAAGAATCACAGCTGGAGAATTACAGATATTAGTTTGATTTTGGGGTCAGAAAGTCCAAAAACTATGATCAGACGCCACCAGGCCGACTGAGGAAAATATTTATTTCATGTTGTAAAAATGTTAATGTCATTGCCAAGGCCTGTCCCTCATCAATTCCATCTTAAATTTATATTAGATTTTTAAAGGCAAGTCAGTTGAAAAAATCATCAGGTTATTGTATTACAATATAATAACTGCTTCTGAAATATAGTGAAGGAATATTAGAATTCCAGGTTTGGGATCTGTGTCTACACAAACAGAATATGTGATCGGTACAGATTGTGTGTGTGTGTGTGTGTGTGTAGTATTTGAACATTTTCAGCACAGAGCCACACTTCATTTTATACAGATATAAAGACGACGCTTAGTGGTACACAGGTAAACATGTAACAGCCAGAATATTCATACTTTGCCTTTGGTCCCTGAATGCGTTTTGGAGGCAGATAGCAGTGTTTCTATATTTACTGAGAGAGGAGAAGCTGGAATGACGGAGAGGAATGGAAATGTGAGCTAACTGAAGTACGAGAGGCGGCAAGTGTAGATATGAATTACAAAATCTGACAAAGATTTCTCACCAGACATTATGTAAATAAAGCATGAGTGATGAAGTATTTTAAACAAAAATGGATGCAGGAAGTGCTTCCTGAGTGGTTGACACAGTCGTTAAGGTTGTGAATATGTGAAGGAAAAAAAAATCAGCACTGATAATTTGATAATACACAGATTCTGAGAAATATATATTCATTACATAAGAGCTCCTGCGTGCTAATAAAAGGTGTTGTCCGTGGTTTTATTAGCTTTTATTAGCTTCTATTGTTGATAACTTAAATGTCTATCTGCAGGATTTAACTGAAATATTGGAGATCGGTGAGACTTTTGAAGCAGATCCGGATCCAGATCCAGGAATTAATTTTTTTCCCCCCCTCTTTTGGTTAACATTTCAAAATAGGACATTTCTTGACCTTTTTCTGTATTTATGGAAAATTAAGACACCAATATCAATGAAAATTTTCAGGCATCTTCATCCGGTGATGGATTATCAACAAACGTAATTCAGCTCAGGTCCAGATATTGATCCACATCTGACAGATTAAAATATTTGCTCAGACATTCAGGGGTCACATTTAATTTGTTGCTGTACATAAATAAGTAAAACATGCACCTAATGCCAACATGTAGCTAAGATGCTGGGTCAGGAGAATAAAATGACATTTTTAACAGTTATGGATCCTGAAGGACATAATGTCACTGAACAATGAATTTGCATGATATATATATATATATATATATATATATATATATATATATTTTTTTTTTCAAAGCATATCTGAAGACAAATTTTGTTTACACTAGTTCGTTCTTGGTGGAGGTGATTAGTGCCCTTATTCATTAAGATTGTTAAATGATTTAGTCATTGTGGGTTTGAATCCCTCATTAAAGGACCATACCATCCATTTTGCATGTTTGAGCCTAAGATATTCCATTTTCACACATGTAATGTTTCTGACAATCATTTCCAAAGCATACTACTGGAATGGTGAATTAAAAATGTTTTTCCTACCTTCCAGACCTCCATTGGTTTCAGTTCATTCTGCTATTAAAATCAACTTGTTGATACTGTAAACGTTCTTGGGATAGGTAATCCATCATCACCAACAAGACGTGTATTCAGGTTTTTTTAGAAGTTATGTAATTTTAGTGTTTAAGCTCAATAAAAAGCGTGGAGTGAATGTATGCCTCCACCGGGGAATATAGTCCCAAAAGAAGACCTGCGTTTATGGAAAAATTTAAAGGACCGTGACTTCATAAGGCTGTGTAACTATTAGCAGGAGAAACATGGATTTTTAAGGTGGGTGTATCACTTGAATATTTGATTTTGAAAGATTAAGAGATTTAGCAAAATATCAGGAAAGCTGAAATACAGTTTTATCCTTTGGAAAATGATTGTCAGTAACCTCATGTATATGAAAATAGAATACATTCAGCTCAAACATGCAAAATGGGTGGTATTGTCCTTTAATCTGGTCCCGAAGAATCACTGAACATGATTTAAATTGTAGGACAAAAAAAAAAGTTTCTAAAGCTGAGCTAAAGTAACATCAAAGCCACATTCCAGTTGACAGTTTTATCCTTTTCCTTCTCTGTTTGGACCTGGAGCAGCCTTGACGGGACCGGTGGGGACGACAGACCCTGTCTGCACCCAGCCCAGTTCCCCGCTGTAAACAATAGGGGNACCGGTGGGGACGACAGACCCTGTCTGCACCCAGCCCAGTTCCCCGCTGTAAACAATAGGGGTGTGGATTAGTTTGGAAACAATGTGTTTATATAAAAAGACCACTTCCTGTATGAACTCAGCAAGTCTCCCATTAATTTTATTGGCGGCGGCTCCAGTTCTGAAAATCATTGTTTAGGAGGGAAAAATCCACAAACAAAACACAAGCGAGCAGGAACGCTTTGCTTCCTGTGTGATCAGAACGGACGGAGTAAAGGTGCGCTGGATATTTAGGTGTTTTTAAATAATCACAGAGTCTAAAGTTTCAGTGTTTTTGTTGAGGCTTTTTTTTTTTTTTTTTTTTTTTTTACTTGCTGCATGTTCAGATGTGAGATTCATGAAAAAGCCAGTTTTTCTGCTTAGTGGGAAAAAACGTGAGCAGAATCCACCTGCAGGGGCTGAGATTCCACGTTTGGGGGCCTGGAAGCTACACCCAGCATCCCTCCTGCCTAAAGCCACATCCTGTCCAAACGGAAAAGACTTTCTCCTCAGGACAAACACGTGCATCGCTGTAATCTCAATTACAGCGTTCACACACGCACCTCGCAGCCTGCTGATCACTTCCTGTCGTGCGCACGTTCAGGCTGATCCGACGGCTCGTGTGAAAAAGTTTTTCTGTTTCTCGCTTCCAGGGACAGGAAACAACCAAAGTCTCAACGTTGCCATTATGCCAAACCAATTTAGTAGTCCTGAGTAGCCCCAGCAGAGTTTATGAGTTCATTTCTGAACTGACAGATATGAGGGAGGATGAAAAGGCATTAAGAATAAGCGGTGAAACTTAGCCCATCCAGCCGCGCGTTCTGAGGCCGCCGAATAACAGGTAAAGTCGGGTGGGGTGGGTGGGGGGGCTTAAGCCCTAGTTAGGCATGTAAATCCCACCCTTTACAGGCAAAACGCTCCAGTAGATTCCTGTCAATTTCCTGCAGCTGTGCTCGGGTGGATTTACATGAATACACTCTATCACTAGCGCTTAGCCTCCTGAGCTACACATTTACTCACTTTTCACAGGGTTATTTCCTTCTTTGTTCCTACCCCTTTTTTTTGTAAGAACGAATGGTTTTATTTACAAGCCACCTGGCGTGGCATCTTTTGTAAATTGACTCCTCGGTTTTTGTCCGCGGGCCAGAACACAAGAAGGCTAGCTGCCTGTTTCCTGATAAGCTGGCAGAACCCATCAACCCCTGCGAGGAGATAGCGCTCTGTATTTCTGTCATGCTTTATCATCAGCCAGGGTGAAACTAAACCGGTGTTAAGCGAGAGTAGAGGGACCATTTCCCTGGATTACAGGCGTCAACTTTAATTTCAAAGACCAGTGGTGTATCCAGCGAAGGTGCAGGCTTCGCTTGCCACAGATTGGCAGCGGGGTCCTGATAAGAACCCGCTCGCGTTGTTCGCATTNAGGCTTCGCTTGCCACAGATTGGCAGCGGGGTCCTGATAAGAACCCGCTCGCGTTGTTCGCATTCACCACAGGGGCCTATTGATCTCCGAGCCGCTGGTTCATTTCATAAAATACAAGGCGAATGGTGTTCGAGCAGAGCCACATTCAGCAGACACACCGAATCCCGTGCCAAGATGTTGCTGCTTTGTGCTGCCGAGAAACAGGAAACGCACGGCAGGAAGTCGGCTGTTTGTCAGGAGTCATTAAGGAAGGAGGCGACAGTTCAAATGAACAGCGTTTCACTTCACAATGCAGAGGAGAAACACAAAAACAGGAATCTGAGAAAGTCTCCAGATGCTGACTCAAGACGATTCGGTGCAGCTTCAGTTTTTATGAAAGGAAATCTTAAACAAACAAAATATGCATGAAATTATCTCTTTTCAGGATAATAAATCTCCTCTGAGGTATTCAGCCTGTTCTGCAGCTCCAGCTGATAAGAATAATACACATCTTCAAAGTGGAGTGGATGGTTTATAACATCCTAAATATCTGAAGAATTCTTCATAAGTCATTTGTGTTATTGAGTCCAAAAACTCTTTTTTTTTTTTTTTTTTTTTTTTTCTTTTACAACAGAAATGATGCAGATTGCTGCATTACAATCAATTTATGCTTGATTCTGGAAAATTCTTGAAGATTTGATTGTCATTTAGGATTAAGACACTCACAAAAAAAAAAAAAGNAAAAAAAAAAAAAAGTGAAGTTTGTGTTTGATGTCTTTGTAGAAATTTTTTTCCATCATAAATTTGTGTTCATGTTTCAAGATGCTAACTCCTAAAATGAACTAAATTCAGATTCAACACAACTTTATTGTCTTTTTTTTTATACAAAAGGTTGAAATTTATCTTTGATTTGCTTTTGCTGATGTGTTAATGAGTTTAAAAGAAATAAATACACTACAGCATAATTCTAAACCATCAGACTTTTTTTTTTTTTTAGCGTCACACCTCAGGAGTACAACTTCTGTCTGTAGGCAAAACACAGTTTTTATTACTATTTAAAGCTCAGATATTTTTAAATTGTTGCTATAATTGTTATTCAGTAATTTATAATTTATCCTCTTAGCAGAATTTTTACCTGAAACTACAATATTTCAATAGATGACAGAATATTTCACTTGTTTTTGGTTGGGTTTTTTTAAACACCGTAGTTTAAAAATGTCAAGCAAATTTTCATACTCGAAATAAAGTTTGATTCAGAGAATTTCACGCAAGAAATGCTCTGATTGGTCAAATCAGGACTAAGGCAGAAGCGGAATTCATGACACATTCATATAGAAAATCATGTTTCTGAATACTTTTCTCTCTAAAGCAAATTTATGAAAAGCATAATCACAACATGAGGGCCCTCTTATTTTATTATCAGTGGGTGTTATTATTAGAAAACCATTTCAAATGATATGTCATAAGGGACCAAATATCATTTACAAACCACTAATGACTTGCAAACACTGCTGTAGCCTCCGGTGCAGAATGACGCCTTCATGCCGCGTGTGCTCTGCTCGCTCTCTGCGGGGAAACTGCAGCGGGACGCGCCAGAAGCACGAATCAAACAGAATAAACAGGAAGAGCTCTTCAGCAAGGGGCTAACGCTGGCAATAACACATTAATTCTTAAAAATCATCCCATTTAAACCTGTCATTACTGAGCCCGTCTGATGGATTTTAGGTGAGTGTTTGTTGGGAAAATTCAAATGAGACACTAAAATATGTACATATTCTCTGCAGAGATGGATTAAGGTTTTGGATATTAATAATTAAGCGGGGCGTTATTATTATTACACTTTGCATCTTCTGCCGTGGATCAAACTCACCTCGCTGCCGGACTGCTGATAATGAGTCATCAATAAAACATTTTCATAATGTCAGAGAGACACTTCAGATTTTAGATGCACAGTGTAATTTTACACGGCCTCGCTCGGTCATTAGTGCACGCCGCGCGACACGAAACACGCGGATGAGCGTCCAGATGTGTCCTGATGTGGCCTGACAGTCGCTGCATCGAGCCGCCGCTTCATTAATGTTAATCGCCAAATCACTGCACCTACATGCAAATATTTCAGCATTTTACTTTTTAATGGAGAAGCTGTTTTTGTTTCTCATGCTTCATTTGCATAGTAATTGTGTCGGTTTTCCTGAACGCGACACTTTAACATGAGAGGTGGGCGAGTGCCAAAAAAACAGGCTGGCCACAGAGGCCGCTTTTTAGGATCGCTCACCTGGGTCATTTAGAATTGTTTTTCCCACCTGCCAGACTGCCGATGGTTTGAGTTCATTCCAGTACGCTATAAAAAAAAAATAAAAAAATCAGCTTTTAGAGACTTGAGATAAATTATCCCTCACAGCAAATCAAACGTCGTTTTTAGTTTTGGTCGGAGTTACTTTATTCAAACAGTCCAAACATTGAATTTTGAATCAGTAATTGAATTGAATTGAATCAGTAACGTAATGTGTGTGCAGGTCGTATTTATTGGGCTCAAACATGCTAAATCACAGGCATGGTCCTTTAAGAGCGGCTTTGTTCTGCAGCAGCACCTAAATTCCTGTAGTTGAAGTGCACAGTCATCATATGCGGTTGTCATGGGCGGTCACCATGCGCTGTTGTCATGCATGGTCATCATGCACGGTCACCATGTGCTCTCACCATGTGCTGTCGTCATGCATGGTCACCATGTGCTGTCATGCATGGTCATCATGCATGGTCACCATGTGCTCTCACCATGTGCTATCATCATGCACGGTTGTCATGTGCAGTCATTATGCGCGGTCATCGTGTGCTGTAGTCATGCACGGTCACTATGCGCTGTTGTCATGCGCGGTCACCATGCGCTGTCGTCATGTGCGGTCATCATACATAGTCGTCATGCGCAGTCACCATGCGCTGTCGTCATGCGCGGTCACCATGTGCTGTCGTCATGCACGGTCACCATGCGCTGTCGCCATGTGCGGTCATCATGCATGGTCACCATATGCTGTTGTCATGCGCGGTCACCATGTGCTGTCGTCATGTGCGGTCACCATACGCTGTCGTCATGCATGGTTGTCATGCGCAGTTGTCATATGAGGTCGTGATGCGTGGATGTCATGAAAGTGCGAGAATCCTGAATGCCAGGACACGTGGAAGGTCCGTTTCTGAGCCGTCCTTGTCCACATGGCGACGGCGTTGAGGCGCCTCTGCAGGGTTTGTAACTTTTAGTACGGGATGTAAAAAATAAAGAGCTAAGTGATGAAACCAGCATGCCAAACTCTGCGAGGAAAGTTTTCCTCTTAAAATCAGGAATGATGCAGGATGTTGGATGAGAGCTGTAATGAGAAACTGAGGGAAGCGCAGCAGAGGCAGAGCGCCGACTTTATTGCCACCCAGACATAATAACTTAATGCAAATTGTAACTAGTTAAGCACAGCAAAATGATATGATAGCATCGTCTGAGGCAGATTGGTATTATAATGTTAGCATGTGCAAATAATCACATTGTCTCCCTGTTACAATTACATTATTTGTTCTGGTTGTATCATACACCAATAAAAGCAAACATCATATTAGGATTCATGGCACTTTTCGCATTGCGTTATCAATATGTGGAAATAATTGTCTGCTGAGAGATTAAATTACATTATTGTGTATCTTTTTCATGCCTAATAAATAATGATGGATGGCTCTTATTTTCATCACCACCTGCAACCATTTTGTCTTCCCCCTGCAAGTTAAAAATGAGGGAATAAATAAAGAAATAAAAAAGAGAGAGAGAAAGTGAAGAACCTGCAGCCGTTCTTCCCTCGAGGACGTTCAACTTTCAGCATCTGTTGGAGGAGAGAAAACAGCAAACAGACACCCTGAAAGTCAACAAGCAGCCGTGTTTATTCACCGATTCACGCGGTGACAGAAAGACACGCTGACACGACTGATGTGCACTGACACGTGCACTGACACGGCACATCACAGGGGATCTACCGTGCATCAGCCGCTTTATTAAGGAATTTTTAAAGGACATTTCAAAACCCAGTGCCAACTCTACATACTAAGCAACATGAGCGACTGCTTAAAGGAGCATACCGGTGATTTGACGTGTTTAAACCTGATACATTTTACCCGTATACATAATATGTTGCTGAAAAACATTGTTCAAAATATAAAACTAATTTAGTTTTTGTGTTATTTTGCCAAGTCATACAATTTTTTAAAAACAAATGCTCAAGTGATACATCCACCTTAGAATTCAACGTTTGCTAACACGTACCCCCAAATGTAAAAGCCAAGGCCATTTTTAATTTCTCAGGCAATTTTAAAATCTGCTTCGGGCCCCCAAAATACTTCCGCCGGCCCTGTCAGGACAATTGTTTTGGAGAAAAATGAGTAAAGGCTCTGAAGCTGAGCGGAATGAACCTTTATCAAATTGTTTTGTCTCAGATAACACCTGTATGTGTGTTTTCGTCGTTTACAATTCACTTTCTGCCTTTTCTTTTGCATAACCTCAATTTTAATCACTTCATTTGCATTTTGTGCAGATAAGAGAATTGATTAACCACCACTCATCATGTTTGACTTTCTTTTTTTTTTTTTTTTTCNTTTTTTTTTTTTTTTTTCCAGGCCACCAATCTTGACGGTCAATACAGCCTGAAAGTCCCGTTGCATTTGATGCATTTGTTGGCTGTTACTCAGAGATAAAACAAGGTAAAGAGTTAATTGGCATCAGAGAGAAAAACGCGGTTATAACTTCATAACTTCTTAAGTCATGCCTTGTGCACAGCGAGACGTACAGCGCTGTAAAAAAATTTACATTTTAATGAAATATTTGAATAAGCACTTGAAATTCACTCTAGCAGGTCTTTCAGTTCTAAAACCAACAGCTCATGTTTGTGTTTTGAGCAGAAATTAACATGCCACTCATGCAGATTAGGAGGGCATCAGTGTGAAGTCACAGGCTTCCTCAATCAAGGTTCGCCGCAGGTAAACAGCGGCCATGACACCTTGAAGTGACGGCTTTTATGAAAGGAGGAAAGCAATAAATGCTCGGGGGGATGAGAGGAAGAGCGAATGGGCTGAATAACGTGTGAGGACGACGGTACATGTCAGGTGTGTTTTCTATCTGTTATGTTTGCAGCTGGATTCTTGGATCCATTTGTAATTGATCTCTTGTTTGTGTGGATCTTTCACACACAAACGCACACATACACACTGTGAACAACTGCTGAAAGCTAAATCTTGTCACTCAGAATTTTTTTTAAAGTGCATCTTTTTAGGTGGGAAATAAAAGACAAATTTTTTGAAGTAAAATTGCAAAAATGACTTCACACATTAATATAATTCAGTTTTGTTTGAAAAAAAACAGCAATATTCTGAGCAAAAACACATTTTTTTTTAAAACATTTTTATAGTTTGTATTTTACTGTGCGAGCTGGATATCTTCTACGTCAATCAATGATTGGTTTTGCCGATCGCACAGTTCATATGTTAACAAACATCTGTTTGTCAAATTTTCCTTGCAGATCAGAAATCTATCATCGTTTTTAAGCAGCTGCTCTCTTTCTCTCTCTCTCATCTGTTAATTCATCATGACACAAAATGGGAGAGCCACTTGTAATTATTCATGTTGTTTTGCATCTCTTCAATTATTCAAACATGTAAGTTCTTAATGCAGACTTGATGGGAGTGCCTGTCAGGCAGAAGAGAGGGCCGCAAAGCCCTTTAACAACCTGCTGCTGGTTCAATCTGAGCAGCAACTCATTTACTTTGTTAAAACTTTCTCAATCAAGAACATTAGACTCGAAAGTTTTTCTGCTAATTTCTAAATAATTTTTTTCCAGAGAATAATCTTAAAAAAAAAAAAACAAAAAAAAACTACACACACAAATGCACAATTGAAATGGAAGAAATTCTAACACATTTTAGCAAGTTACAATAAATAAAATTCAAGTTAAGGCTCCAGAAGTTTCAACTACAAAATTTTAAAGAGATATTCAAGAAAAACAATATTGGTTGATTGTATAATTAAAAGAAAACTGAATGTTACTTTATCAATGATAAACTGAAGACATAAAGTCAGATTTTTCAGACTCAAGAAAATTAGACTTGATTCTAGGATTCTTACCACATTTCTGTTGATTTTCATTAAAAAAAAAAAAAAATCTCTAGGAAAGAAAATTGAAAAATAAAACACAATCTTAAAGGGAAGAAAATCTAAACAAACAAAAACTGAAGAAATTTCTATCACAAAAAAACATAAACACCAGAAATAAATTCTTGGAAAAAAGACTGATTTATTCTATAATTAAACAAACAAAAATAAAAAAAACCCCCAATAAAATCCATCTGTGTGACCCATTGAGTCAGTCTTTCAAACAAAAATTTAATGAGAGTAAAATAAAAAAAAAATAAAGATTTTGGACTCTAGATAAATAAATAAATACATACATACATAAATAAATAACAATATTAGTGAAAAAAGCACATTTTAAACACTTCTATACACACAAAGTTCCCATTGCAGCACCTGTGATACATATCAGCAGATTACACACACACACACACACACACACACACACACACACACACACACACACCCTCTGTTACCAAGAGGAGGCATCTGAGCATGTGCGGAACTTCCTGAGCGAGAACAGCGGCTCCTCACAGAAACTCAAACTGATCAGTTCAAGGTTTCTTTGTTAGAACCAAAAGGTAAATTTGTTGTGCAGATTCAGGCTAAAAACAGACAGATTCAAAAAACATCAATAAATACATCCAAACATCATCTTAATATCACACACACACACACTTAAAAGCCTAAAGTGCCATGCATGCATGCATAAAGCTCGTGCTAACTTTGTGCTCCAGGTACAAAAGCATTTCTGTAACGTTCTGTTCTCCACCTTGGGGTTGCAAACCGACAGCTGGAGCGGAGAAGCTGAAACTCGCTATGTAAGAAGTAGAAGTCACCTTTTGCTGCAGCTGTGAGGAGGAAAGATCTGATAGGCTGAGCTAGAACTCACCTGTAAGCTTACTAACCCACTTCACAAGCTGCTTTAGAGACTTTTTTTGTTTTCCAGAGACAGGTTACCTATAGCATGACACAAGGGGAAAAGACAAGATTGCTTCAATAACAGCCTGATAAAACAGGGTCATCATGGTTTTATCAATGTAAAAACAGGACAGTTTTCTGAGACAGAACAACGCTGATGTCCTTTTTTACACACTCAAAGCTCAATCTAGAGGCTATGATTGTAGCTTTCTACAGTCTTATCACTAGTGATCGTGGTCTGATAGATTGAAGCATGAGTTCTGAAGTCTATGATCATATACTTGGTTTTGGATACCCTAACCACTGTATTAGTGACCAGGGCCTTTCAGTTTCCAGGGCAGTTCAGGCTGTGATTAATTTATTTCGTGCTCTTTGAACCTTCATTGTAAGGCAGGATGTCACAAAGACATTCCTGTCATAATTCGAAAAAAAAATAAAAAATAAATAATGGAGCGGTGCGGTCTAATCCCCTTTTTTAATTTTTGTACATCATTGCCAAATGGTGTTAAAATTTAATGCACAGATAATGTTTTGCCAAAATATCTTTCATAAGTTCCTTATCTTTGTAGAAATTTGACNTAATGCACAGATAATGTTTTGCCAAAATATCTTTCATAAGTTCCTTATCTTTGTAGAAATTTGACATAAAGCAGCAAAACTTACATCATTTATCAATGGCTTGAGTAATACGCTTCAGACACATGTAGGCTGAAAAGCCATGAGCGCAGTCCTCTGTGACCTCTATTTATTTTAAAGGGGCAAAGGCCGTTTAAAACAAGGAAACTTGGACTGGATACCTCAGTGGACCTGAACTGCGGAGAGAACCCGGCCAATAGGAGACAAGCTTTTATCAGAGACAGGCCTTTAGTTCTAATTTTGCTGATGGACAAACCCATAACTGCATAAAAACACACCGCCACATTAGTGTGAACACGCCTCCAGGAGCTTTTAGAAAGCTTCATTTTCAGCACTTTTCCTGGTTGGTGGTGACAGCAGAACAGAGCGCGCTCGTCCCCGGTGAGCGACATTTCACGTTTTCGGCTTTGTTTCACGTTGAGCCGGTCGTACCGTCTGGCTGGAGGGACAATGGCTGGAGAGGTTTTTAAGTGGTTTGGTCTCCAANAGCCGGTCGTACCGTCTGGCTGGAGGGACAATGGCTGGAGAGGTTTTTAAGTGGTTTGGTCTCCAAACATGGCTGCTGTCATCTGGTGGCAGCAGCAGGTTACACTCAGAATTTCCTGACAACAAACCTGCCTTTATATGTGACCGCTTTTATTTCCTCCTGCTGACTCCGCCCCCCGGCTGTTATTAGCTGTTATTTGAATACCAGTTTTTAATAGAGAATTTACAGTAAGTTTAGTCCAAGAAGAATCGTCAGGTGATAACTCACTGATGACGGGGCCACGGCTGGACTTGTGTAGCAGACACACAATGACTGGTGTGATAAGAACGTTCACACTTTCATCTTCCTTCACTTCCTTTTTTAATCGTTGGAATCTCTTTGAAAACAAAATGCCTTCTAAAAAAGAAAAGAAAAGAAAAACAAGCGCAGCTGAGAATTAGTGGATGTTGTTGTGTCAGAGAGCCCGGGCTCGGGGTGTGTGTGTGTGTGTGTGTGTGTGTTTGAGGGGGGCAGTGAGGCATGCCTTTTGAACAGCAGGTGGTAATTGAAACAAAACAAGGGCTGATTAGGGAAGCGTCTGGCAACTCATGATCCAAACAGCGAGCCGCCGAGGAGCCCAAACACAAGAGCCCTGGAATAAAGTGGTCATCATCTAATTAACAGGACACGTTTTAATTACTGAGTAAACCAAGCAGTGCAGCGTGTCAGTTTAACTGATGTGGTAAGTGCCAGTTTACAATATCAGAAACAGACAAATAATTGGAATCTAATTACATGCAGGTCTGCTGCACAGCGGCGCCTGCAGCCTGTCTTAATAAACAAATTTTTACATCAATGCATGAATAACAAATACTGCAGCTGCTAATTGCCACGTTGCCATGTTGGGAGTTTGCCAGCTTTGACTGTTTGACTGAAGCTCTGCTGTGATTGGTCGAGGCTTTAACGAGCATCAAGTGAACAGCAGCATTTGTTTTGTAATCTAATAGGTAAATAAGATGACTAGTCGGCCCGTTTAGAGACATTCTATGGAACAACAAAACGCTACAACAGCTGACAGTACTGGGTCAATAGATACAGGGGTTGATTGATAAGTTCTAAGCTCTAACCCAGAAGTTATTAGTTTTGAACACACGTGCCTTTCACATCGGAGGATTTTTTTTTTTCAGGAAATCTCCTTTATTTTCCAAATGGAACAGGATCCAGTTTTTAACTTGTACTGCAAACAAGTTAGGGTGTTTTTACGTGATAAGCGGTATTTGTGGTTCAGAGAGCGATCTGCTCGTCGCTGACCTCACTGCTGAAGCTCACGTATGCCTCATTCAGCACATGGAAGAGAGAGCCAACATAGCAACATGCGATCAGCTTTCTGCCCAGATCATGTTAATATTTTAACATTGTGTTGTAGAACTCAGAAAATGGCTCTCCGCAGGTTATGAGCTTCTCCTCCATTTTTGTGTTGCTTCTTCTTACATCACTATTCCCTCATTGGTTGAGCATTGGAAAGGTCACCAGGGTCAAAGCTGAATGTGGTTGAACTTTTAATTTAGGGTCAGAGGGGAGAAGTTATTACTTCAGGGTTAACCCGCCGTTGCTACGTTCAGCCGCTGCACAGAANGTCAGAGGGGAGAAGTTATTACTTCAGGGTTAACCCGCCGTTGCTACGTTCAGCCGCTGCACAGAAAACTCAGACTGTTGAGGATTCGTAGTTTTTTTATTTTACAGCAAACATAACTTCATACTGTCACTATTACAGCAGTTATGCTAACCTGCTAACATCAACCCGCTCCACACATCTCAGTTTTTCTCTAGCTTGCTCGCACACACACACACACACACACACACACACACACACACTGCACATAGCGGTCTCTTAAAGGAGCTGCACTACCTTCATAACTGTACGCTAAAAATTTGTTCTGGATCCAGAATATGATCCAGATCACCTCCAAAATGTAATCACTTCTTCCTCTTGACATTATCTATTTCTCCCCCGATTTTTCATCCAGATCTGTCCAAAACTTTTCAAGATATCCTGCAAAAAAAAACAAAAAAAAACAAACAAACTGAAATACCAGCGATCACATGGCTGATGTAATTACAGCTCTTACTTCCTTATGTGCCAGGCTCAGAACTTATCAATCAACCATTATTGGACACCACCTGTTTACAGTATGTATCTGTTTATTCAGTAAATATGAGTGTGAAAGTGTTTTTCTAAAGTTCTTCTGGTTTGTTACACAAGCTGTTTGATTTATCATTGGAAGGCCGTGATTGGCTGACGGTGTCACCGCACCGTTGTATCCATGGAGACCCAGTGTTCCCATCATATTTCACCCACCTTTATGGACTATAATAATATCATATGTTAATGCCTCTTGCTAAGTTATTGTGTGATTAATTTGCGTGCAGCAGATCGTTTGACGTTTATGTTTTCTGATGCAGTTTGTGATGAGACGCAGGAAAACAACGCCAACACGCCAAATCCCGAACGTGGCTGAAATACGCCCTCAGAAAGCTGCTCGCCATTTTATATCATTTCCATTAAATCTTTTCTTTCAAAGCCCTTAATTAATAATAATACACTTGACATTTATGTTTTGGAGCAAGAAGCGATTTATGTCACCTAAAGCTTTTTAACGAATCAATGCAACTATTTGTAATTGCTTGTTTCACAAGATTAAAAGTGCTCAGACTTGATCTCTGGCTCCTGTTTAGTGGCCGACGTGACCCAAGCCTCCGTCATAAAATCGCAAGTCCTGGTCATCAGCATTTAGCTCCCGTCACCAAATCCATATCGCTATTATTTCTGGAGTTTTTAATGCAGTTGCAATTTATAGCTTATCAAATGCAGTTACCTAAATTGCTGTTAGGAAAAGACAGTTTAAATGTCTCTTTTTAATTACAATATAATTTAATGTTGAAGCTGATAGAAGCTGGAAGATCCTGCAGCAGATGATAAACACGTCTATATTCCAGGAGAAAACAGGAAAAATACAACACAGACTCCATGATTCAGAACAGCGCCCCCTACTGACGCTTTCCCACCTCGTTACCTCATTAATCCTCTGGAGTCTGAAGTCACATTGATGCATTTCTTTGCTGATTCTTGGAGACTTTCCTTTATTTTTGTAAAAATCCTAGAATCAAGTAGAAAATTGACACTTTGTAATTTATTTTAGACTTTTTTTTTGTTGCGCAGTTCTTTCAGATTGGATTTTTTCAAGAATGAAGAATTTTATAGAAACACTTGAGACTCAACTAAAACTCAGGTGGGTTCACTTACTCAATGATCTCCCCCCTGGGTTCCAAAACAACTTGATTGGGCCAATTATGATTCTGTACAATTGTCAAAATATGGTAGATTTACGGGAGAAGTTACACGGTGGGAGACGGGGTGAAAATGCGGGAGAAACCCAGGAGAAACGGAGTGTTTTCAGGTGTGGATATTACATATAACTATGATTCAGAAGGATTTTCTAGTCCTTGCCTCAGACTGTTGTGGGTAGTTTTCTTCAAATTTTTTATGTTTTGTATCATAATGGCATTTAACGTTGCCACTTTATGGTGCCACAGACTAGAAACAGGTCAAACACGGGTCTCGTAGCGTTCGTAGCATTTGCTGCTGGAAGAGTGAAAGCAGATTTATACGTCCACTCATCCTTCAACTCTTGCATTTCCTGCTCAGATTTTCTGATCTTTGAGCCATTTGGCTGCTTCGTTGAGCATTTGACTGCTAGCGCGTCTGCTTAGCTATTTTTCAGGACATGGTGAGGCTTAATGTGATTGGACAAGAGGCTTCGGCCAGAGGACCCATAGTGCCCCCCCGCTGAGCCGTCCACGCTGTGCTGTTGAAAATCCTCCTAACCTTAAAATATAAGTTAATATTTGTATCATAAGAAATTCTCAATGGTCCGGATAAAACCCTCTCTGGGTCCGGATCCAAGTCCGCTAGTTGGTGACCCCTGCTCGAGAGGATTAAATTACTTTTAATATACGTTTATATCCGTCACGTAATTATCTCAACCCTAATATCACAGTTGATGTTTCTGTAGAACTCGAGGTGCACGTCTCTAGAAAAGCATCAAAACCTTCTTTTTTTGTCTTTTACTTTTGTAACATGTTTACATCAACGTGTAACACGTCTGTTGTTCATACAAGCCCACTAGTGATAAAGATACCGGTGATTACATGTGATAAACCGTGATCAATAAACAAAACTAATGACTCAGTTGTCCAAATGTTGAACTATAAATGTGAAAAATTCTATAATTCTAATTCTACCTGCTGCTGTTGCTTTATAATTAAAAGTATCGATCTTCTCTTTATGTCGCAAAAAAGTCCTTTAGTTGATAATTTAAAGAAAGTTTATAATCTGTTGTAATGTAATCTCTTGTGTTCACCATTTTGGATTTGAAAAGGTTTGAACAGGTTTGGTTTGGTTTG
>VXCM01006544.1:26430-62001 GCA_014773175.1 Lucifuga dentata | reverse complement strand
ATTCTGATTGCTGCTAACTACCTGGTGTTTATTACTCTGTGCAATACTTATTGATTGCTGCTACCAGCCCTGCTACTGTTGTAAATATCGAAATACACACATCTATATCTATATATACCTGATACACTTTTTTTGATATACTTGATATACACTTTTGATATACTTTGATATACACTTTGATAAGTATATTTATCTTTTCAGCTGTGTAAATATAATTTAAATAGATGTGTACAAAGTTGTTTTTACTCTTTTTTATACTTTATCCTTATGCACTAAGGGAGAAGCACCTGTAATTTCATTATATGTTACGTATAATGACAATAAAGCTATTCTATTCTATTCTATTCTAACACGTATGAAGGAAGATGCATCAGTTACAGTTTTCATACTCAGAATAACATTCTTTTTTATTGATTTTTTTTTTTTTTTTTTNTTTTTTTTTTTTTTTTTTAACTTTTTAAAAATTAAACTTAAAAATTGTGATGTTTGTGTGTGTGATCACGGGGCTTTTTACTGCCTAACTTTTTTATTTTTCTTTTGTTTGCGAGGGTGTGTCTGTGTGCATGTGTGCGTGTGTGTGTGTGCGTGTGTGTGTTTGTGTGTGTGTGTGTGTNCAAGTTTCAATTCATTTCCTAATTTATAGAGAAGGCTTTCCACCGTCACCAGTGCAAAATCGACAGAATATCAGAGAATGGAACCTCGGCAATGCAAGTCTTTCAGTGTCTTTAATTGCTGTTTAATGAAAGGAGTTTTAATTGTTAACAGGTTTTCCTTTTTGCATTTGGTCTTCACATCTGCATAATTATGCAAAAGCAAAATGAAGTTTTGACTGTAAAAGCCTGTTCATTATTACACATACTAACAGTACAATCACACCTCTCAGTAAATAAAGTACAGTCTTCACAAAACCGCTGCGCCTCATTTCCATCTATCACCTCACTTGGGTGGAAAGATATGCAATCCTAAAACATCATTTTTATTTGTTTGTGCTCTGTGTCCTTCCCTCTGTTCTTCCTCAGCTCCCAGGATGTTGTGTCCAGGCGTGGCAGTCATATTGTCATATTTATTCCCATAGTGGGCAGGCAAGCGAGACAGTGAATGTAATGAGAAAGATCATTCGTGATGATGTACGTTAGCTTTCCAGCGCTGAAGCCAGCATTTGACCTCCAAAGCAATTGAGATCTCCGGATTCTCAGATGTATTTTCTCATCTTTCTTATCAGCGACTCATCCCTGCCCTCCTGCCTCTGCTTTTCTGTCTCATAACTCACCAGACGTCAAACTTATGTCCTTAAGAATAACTCAACACTTCACCGACTGTTTGACCACCTGCCCATGTTGCTCACAGACTCTGGTCCAATCACAGGCCGACGTGTCCTTTTCACACTTTGAGACTTATTAATGTCGAGAGATGAACGCTGATGAAACGCAGGTTATAATCTGTACACTGCAATACAAATGTAGTAACAGAGTAAACTCCTGTATGTGGATATGTCAATACTGTTTTACACTGTATTGACGTAAATTCAGGTTTTTCATTTATTGTTATAACCAGGCATATGTTGACACACATTTCATGTTTTTAAAAATATATTTTCAATTTGACCTCTGAATCTGTTTCTTGCATATTCAGATGCAAACACTGCTGCGCCATTATGATCTGCTCATCTATCACATCTATCATAAAGAATTCTAGGCTGGAGGTTAAGAAAAATGTCAAAATTGTTAAATGGAGGTGAATTTATTTTCTATCCACTGTATCATTTCCCCACAGGGTTCAAAAAGGTCTCATAAAAATTGTATGTAATGCTGGATTCACATACTGATGGTAGAAAAACAGCCTGCAGGTCGTTATAGTGGAATCACTGTCAACTGCAGTGACACACACAAAACTTGCCATGGTAATTTGGCGGGATATAATTCGATATTGGAGGATGCAATCGCATTTCAGCATTTTGCGCAATGTCATATAAAACTCAGTGCTGGAAATAAGCTTAGATTCTTATTGTGGTGTAAGTAAGTGTGGTATCACTAATTTACGTGACAGATAACCTTCATCAAAATGAAGAGCAGTGCTTGAAAACCACAGAGATTCAGTCCTCAACAAATAATAAATATGTTCTTATTCCTATAAAACCAATCTCCTATCAAGTGAACAAACATGTCAGTAGTACTTTGTCTTGTCTCTTGTGGCTCATCTCTTCCTATGCAGGTCTGTCTGTCTCTTTCTCTCATTCGCTGTGCCCTTGTGTCTCATGTCTGTCCTGATGTGGGCGTGTCTTACATTGTGTGGGCGTGTCTCTCAGCTCCTGTGGGTTTTTCTGTGGTGATGAACCCACTACAGTACATGAATGCAGTGTTCTGTCATGTACTGTACATTTATGGTTTAAGGTGGACATAAAATAAATAAAGATGATTTATGAAAGCAAAGTATCACTGACATGTTTGTTCACTTGATAGGAGATTGGTTTTATAGGAATAAGAGCATATTTATTATCTGTTGAGGACTGAATCTCTGTGGTTTTCAAGCACTGATCTTCATTTTGATGAAGGTTTTCTGGACAGACATGAGACACAAGGGCACAGCAAATGAGAGAAAGAGACAGACAGACCTGAATAGGAAGAGATGAGCCACAAGAGACAAGACAGACTGTGTTTTCAACGTGGCACCGCGCTCATCGACCAAGGAAACTATTTATGTCTAACACAGCAGAAAGAAAATTTGGTGAGAAGCATGGAGGTTATAGACTACAGGCCAGACATTTGAGGCCACCTCCAGATTAAAAACAAATAAATAAATAAATACCTGTTTGTTTTACAATTTATTGCACAGGAAATGACAAAAAATATATAAAATAAAATGTAATACATTAGTTTTGAAGAAGAATTAGTCAACCAGAGCACATGATGTAGCCACTCTGGCTACAGAAATGATTAGTAATGAAGGCATCAGTCTGTATTAGTGCAGCACTNTGATGTAGCCACTCTGGCTACAGAAATGATTAGTAATGAAGGCATCAGTCTGTATTAGTGCAGCACTTCTGAGGGCTGTACCACGAAGCCAGATTAGTGTGTTAGCGAGGTATGTTGAGCCTAAAGCCAGGGTTTTCAGTACCATGAAGGTGGCTCTCTTTTATCCTGGCTGGATCACCATGGCAACTCATGCTGCAGACATAACCTGGTCGGACCAGGTTTTGTTCAGAGTTTCGGCTTGAAATCGACTATTTTGCATCACCCTTTGCAAACTTGTCGAGCCGTGCGTTAGGAAGCTACCGAACGGAGCTGTGAGTTAAAGTAGCGCAAACTGTATGCATAACAATCACTAGTTTTTGACCAAATCAAAGTGAAATTATATATATATGTATATACACATGTAACACGATGCATGCAGTTTGCGCTACTTTAAGTCACATATACACTACCACAAACATATTACGGTATATGTTTGTGGTGTTCCCGGGCCATTTGCCCACACTCACTATAAAGAAGTCTTCTATAAAATTGCAGGTAACATATAGTACATTAATAGTTCACTATATTATGAATCAGTGTGACATTTACATTAATAGTATACTACATAAATCAGTTTATCAATTTACATTACTAGTATACAGTGTACAGCGCCGATAGAATGCCGATTAAAAATTTGATTAGGTCAACAAACTAATAAAATTAATTTCACTTTGATTTGGTCAAAAACTAGTGATTGTTATGTATCCTACATGGACAGTGTCAGACCTAAATGCAGTTCTTAGTATAATATTTAAATCTGCTGCATCAGGTTTAAAGTGTCAGAGCTGTAGAATGTGCAGCATCACGTTAGGAATAAACGGTGCATTTAGATGCATTGAGTGATAAATTACATAAAACTTACACATAAACTATCAGCAACTTTCTGCAGCATTCCTCCCTAGCCTTATTTGCAGCAACATGTTGCTTTTAGCAGTTATGATGTGTTTGAAATCTTCATAACGCTGCATGATAACTTTGCTCCTCCTGGCTGAAATAAACAGCTCTGATTGGTCCATTTTGTCCAGTAATAGAGGTAAATGAGGTTGACACGCCCCCTTTATGAGAACACGCACAGAGCTTGATGAGGAAAGCCTGGGTTGACAAAGATGGTTGATAACCACCGTCGTGGTACCCCTTATCTCTGACTGGAGTTTTAGGCTTTGTGGAGCAGCTAAGACAAAGAAACCCTGGATCTGATGAACATTCTTCATGGTACAGACCTCTGTTGTGTTCCAACTCCCTGCTGATGTGTTTTAACATTCTATTCCTGCTGTCTGCCTTCTCCCACATCATTTAGAATTAACGTGCTGCACAGTCTGCTCATGCTAAATCTGGGGGTGGCCTCAAACTTCTGGCCTGTAGTGTATGTGTGTGTGTGTGTGTGTGTGTGTGTGTGTGTATGTATATATATATACATATACACATATTTTATCTTAGAATTAAAAATAATGGCCTGCCTCTAATAAAAGTCTCCTCAAATAAAGGCTTAGTTCTCCTGTAGAGGTAAATGAAGGCTCTGGACACTATTAGAGCATTTACGGTAATTTGCATCTCCTTGTTTCAGGCTCATTCATTTACCACTGCTGTTTCACCAGATTATTTGTTTGACTTAAATTCTATTTATTGCTGCTTTGATTTATGAATGATGTGTTTTGCCTTGTTTTTGAAATGAGTTTATACTGATTTATTTGGGTCGTTGATTATCCATTAATAATTTAATCTTTCTGGATCATTGTCTCAATCAGCTAAACTGGGGGTTTGGTTTCATGTCTTATTCTTTAGAATGCATTCCATATTTACTCTTCTGGTCCATGAATTCTTTTGTTTTGTGATAAACCACCTGCAGCTTGAACAAACCTAATATTTTTCTGTTTTTTTAAAAATTTGTTTCTTAGGTGAGGCCTGGCTGAGGGGTGACTGCTGCTTCTCCAGCGAGGCTCTAGCGATAGCCTTTTTTCCTCATCCGCTAGTACCCTTTTACGCTGTTGTCTCTGCCAGTGTTACTGCCGTTGATTTTTATTCACCTTTATAAAGCAGCTGTTTTAAAAATTGTTGGATTAAAATTTGTATTAATATCATATTTGGTAGCTCCTTTCATTGTGGTTCCCAAATACAGGTGCCATTTTGATACTTGAACCCACATCTCTGTTCATGTTTCATAGATTTCGCAAGTATGAATATATGCAATTCCTGTTAGAATTTGAATTACTAACAATTCCTTGGGTGAAATTCCCAAGGTGGCATTGTCAGTGCTACATGAAATGGAAGTTGCCTCAGTCTATATATATTTAGTTTGTGTAGAAATAGAAATGCAAAAATAAAACATGGTTTCAGGAGCAGCTGGGTACAGTGAAAAATTATCATACAGCAGCACAGTCGCTCTGATTCAAGATGACTCTTGAATTTATCAATGATTTGCTTTTAGAAATCTTGCATATATTGTAGGATCAATATATATATATATATATATATATATATATATATCAATATATATTGTAGCTATGGATCAATTAAAAAAATTGAACTAATTAATCGAACAGATTTCTGTGATTTATTGCAATTAATTGCAAAAAAAACTTGTAATCATTATACATTGAATCACCAAATGAATGTAGGTTAATTCCCTGTTTAAATCTGTTTCATCTGCTTTATCTTCTTTAGTTTTTCACAGAAACAAGAGAACAACTGAATTAATTTGATTTATCTTAAAGGGGTAACTTTATTTTGTAATGTTTCATTGAACTTATTTTCATGATATACTTTCTTTTGGGTTAACTAACACTTTTATTGAGTTCAGAGNTTTCATTGAACTTATTTTCATGATATACTTTCTTTTGGGTTAACTAACACTTTTATTGAGTTCAGAGTAGAAACTAGCTTGGCTGGCATGCTAAAAGATGTTTGCATGTTATTCATGCTTCAGCCACAAACTGGTCAAGGTTGACATGTTCTTGTTGTAAGAAAATCATCTTATTCTGAAAAGACTGCATCCTGTTTGTGATAGCAATGACACTGGTCATTTGTAATCATAATAAATTATACTGATGTTATCATGAATGATATGATATAGCACAGCCCTAACACAGAAATACAAAATGTGTCTACTTATCTGGTCAATTCCGATTTCATTTACGATTCAGCATTTCTATTGTATTTATATTTTAATATATATTTGGCACTTCCACGTTCAGCAACATTCAAAGAGAGCAAGTTTAATTTAAAAAATGCCTTTTTAATTACAGAAGTTCAGGCAGCTTTTTTTACAAGCTATGCTTTTGACATTAAATAATGAACATTAAGGGTCACCATGCAGCCAATTTCATGGTACATCAGAAGTCAGCCTTTGGTTAATTAATGAGGTGAAATACATACCAGCCCACCTCTAACACCAATCTAACGATCTGTACAGACAGAAAGCAGCCACATGTCTCATTTCCTTCGTTGTGGATGGGATTCATAGTGGGATGTGATGGAGTAAGAGCAGAAGGATAATGTTTCTGCAAATATAAACTTTTTCTATGGGACAAAATTCAAGAATTAAGAAATTATGACTTTTTTTTTTTTCTTTTGCGGATACGGTATAACAATCGTCAGAAAATCAAAAGAAACTGAAGAGAAACATCACAAAAGAAATTATCAGTACACATGGTTGTATGTGCAGCAGGTTGGGTGACCATGGCTATGGAAGCCCAGAACGGATGTTAGACCGCCATCTAACATCTTTGCCGATCCCCAGATCCAGCAGTGGACGTCAGCCTGTGTCATTAACCATTTCCTGTCCTAACCTCTAGCTCTTCTGCACCTAGTCTGTATGTGAACCCTACTCTCCCTAAGTAGGAAGCATGTATGTGCTTGGGCTAACGTAGATGTGGCTGACTCTACTGGCTTGTATGTCAGTACAATGAAAGCCATGTGGCCTGATCAGTTGATGTTCCGAGCATCCAGAGAAACCTGAACACCTGCTTTTTGCACTAGAGTCAATTAACCTTCAACATTTAGGAGATCAATAGGTTCTAAACTGACCTATATAAGAACCAAATCCTTCTCCTAAAGCCTCATTTATATTTCCCGCTAACTATGCCTATGTGTGTGCTCATGTCACACGTCGTGGGCAGAATTGTGTACATACTGGCCTCCATAGTTAATGCTGATCTGGAGGGTTAACGCTCTGTCCACCAGGCAGCAATGTGAGGCGCCGTGACTTGATACAGACACAATTTAGCAGCCATGGAGGGTTAAGCTAGTAGCTACACAAGCATTAGCAGCAACGAACAAACATAAAGAGCACTCACCCAATCATCTTCATCTGGAAAATAGTTTAAATCATATCTTAGAATGAGATATTTCCTGACTAAACATTTTGCAGCAACCAGTAAGCTCTGCTGTGATTGGTCAGTTACAGTAATCAGCAGCTGAAATAAATATCAGGTTGACCGGTATACGAGGATTATTTTCAGAAAATCACAGGAATACTATGACAGAAAAACTGGTAATTTTCTAAACAAATACAATGATGGAACAATATACGGATTTCCTTAAAAATTAAAAAAAAATTAAAAATCAGAAGGTTGGCTTATGTACACGAGATCGACTTTCCTGTAGCCAGTCAGCTTCTCCACAAAACTTGCAGCCATTTCTCTGTCTGTCATCGGTTATCCGTGCACAGGTAATAATACTTTTCGTTTATTTAGTTTTACAGGGACCATCTACATTAATTAACATCACGCATAGCCATGGTGTAAATACATCGGATTTAGCCAAAAGAAGGCTAATTTTTATCCGCAGTCCATAAACATTGTTTATTTACTTGTCAGTCCCACGTGTGCTGCTCACGTCACGACAAATGTTCACAACACTGCCCCCTGTGGTTTCTGTAGGTACTGGAGCGTCGCGTTAATTCTGGANAAATGTTCACAACACTGCCCCCTGTGGTTTCTGTAGGTACTGGAGCGTCGCGTTAATTCTGGATGACGTGCACAAACGACGCTTCAAACCAACACTAAAAACGCGTGTCGGACATTTTAAGTGCACATACACATAGTTAGCATGAAGTATAAATGAGGCTTTAGGAATAAATATTCCTCCTTCCTACAACAGGGATTAGTTGCTTCCTCTACACCAGCTTGATGATGTTCCACAAGAACCTCAACACATCGGGAGCATTTTTATACAACCTAAAGGGTACTCCATTAGGCCCTGGAGCTGATGATGATGATGTTGCTCGCCTAACTACGCTTTCTACCTCTTTCCATCTGGGGGGGTTAACATCTATCGGGTGGCCGATTCCTCCGAGCGGGGAAATATCTGGTGGCAGACCTAACTTCTTGCGTCTGCCTTTATCTGTATGCAATTTGTCTAACTCCTGCCTTGTCCCTTTCAGAATGTCACTTTTCTCCTTACAAAATAACACCTTTGTAATCTTATAAGGGTTCTTATAAAAAGCTGTTTTAACTCTTTCCTTCTTTCTTCTACTTTTCCTAAGCCTTTCTGCTTTTCTTAGTGTTTCCAATCGAGACTTAAGATCATTTTGCAGTGCATTTGCTACCTGTGGACTTCCATCATTGCCTCCTAACCTGCCTTCATTCTCTGATGAGCTATCAATTTCCTGTTGGTGCCGAGATTTTCACTGTCTCCACTGCTACCATCTTCCTACTCTCACAGCCTCCAAATCTATCCCTTACATATTCATACATCAAATCTCCCATCCTGTCTAACCTTCTCTCCACTGTCCCGTTAAGTGTCCCTATAAGGCCTGTGTTGACAGTTGCCCACACTCCCATTTTATCTAGGCCATTTCACCCTGGGTTTCTGTCCACTGTCTTCTCCTGAAAACATCTCCTAGGCTGTCAAACCTCATCACTGGCACTGCAGAACGCTGCTCAGCTGGGACGCTGATATCAGGCTGACTTCGGCTGTCAGCCTGTCACTGGACTTCACCTGACTAACTGGACTGACTTGTCAAGAAGTACTGATCAGTGCAGGTCCCTGGTCACCCTCCACTCAAGCACTTTTTTCCACCTTAGTTAAAGCTAAGATCCCTGTGTGACTAAATTCAAGAATTAAGAAATCACAATTTTCTTTTTTTAACGTAATCACCAGAAAATCAGAAGAAACTCTAAAGACAAACACAGTGAAAGAAAAGAAAAAGTGTGTCTTTAGGCTCGTTAGGACTAAATGTTTACAGCTACTTTACCCAGAATTATCCAGAGCAGAAACCATGTTCTATCAGGGAGTTTCTTGTTCACATTCATCGGGAAGATTATGACACCTGTGCTGCAACACCTGCATCATTTTCACAACACATGCTGTTGTCTAACCATTGATTTGTTTTAGGTTTGTTGTTTAATTTCTAAAATGTTCTTTCTCAGCACTACTTTGCATTATGAGTACTTCAGTGGCTAAAAGTGAGTATTTTATAAAGGCAGTTGTCCGCCTGGGGAAGTTTGCCTCTGACCAATCACTGATGTCACAAACTCCTCTCAGCACTCCCAGAACCGTCGCCATAAAATGGTTCAAGAAATTGCTCTGGTACTAAAATTGGTCCTGATTCTGTGGTGGAGTTCCTGAAAACGATTCTATGCTACCAAAGCCACTATTAAATCTGGAGAAAAGTAAATCCAGCCTTTTATCTGCCAAATGAGACATCAGTATGATGGCTCTTTCTTGTTTCTGACTGTATTGAACAGTGGTCAACATGCTCTTATGCTAGCTGTACCAGGGTCTAACATATTTTAGAACTGACATTTACTATCTTCCTCTTTAAACTCTGTTCTCAGATCTGACAAAGCAGTAAAAACATGCAGGCAGTGAAGCTGAAAGCTTTGAAATATTTACCAATTAGGCAGCAGCGAGAGGCACAGTAAAACTGCTTCCGAAAATTACTGTGCCCCAGTTTTATTCTTTACTGTTCAAATCAAACCAGCAGTGAAATGTGTCCAGCTCATTTGAATGCTGCTGGCTAATGCAGGAGCTGGCACGTGTAGTCATTTACACTTGCACGCGCGCACACACACACATTTTAAACTGGTATTTTTATGTTTAGAGAAATAAGCATTGGTTTATTTTTGTGAAAGAACTAAGCAGTGAGTGTTTGTGCAGGAGGAGAGACATGCGACCTTGTTTGCAGCACGGAGGGTGTTTGTGGCCTGAACACGCATTTTCAGAATTAACGACTTAAGTTTCCTGTGTAAATGAGACCATATACAGCAAGTCAAAACATCTGCAGGGAAAGTTGTATTCTGAAAGTGTATTCAGACTTGTGCTGCTCAGGTGCTTAATTTAGTTTCTGAGAGGGACATCCATTTTATTACAATCAGCCTCTGAGATTCCAGGATCATCTTCTTTCCAGCTTTCTAACGCTCCCAGAGTGTCCAGTCCCTCCCTTTAAAACAAGCATCTACCTTAAATCCTCCCAAACCCTTGACAACAGAAAAGGTGAACTGATACACAGTGATTTGATCACTATAACATGTAATTTGTTGCTCCATATGACAAAGTAAGAATAAAAGAACATTCCAATAAACACAGTTATGCAGGACTTCCTGCTGGAGGACACCACATAGAGTGGACTTCAGCTCCAAGTCTGCAGATGTGTACAGACACTCATCTGTTTAGAAGAAACTCCTTCCTCACTCACCTGAGAGGTGCTTAAGTCTTCATGTTGAGTCTGAATTCTAAATATGAACTAGATGCATATCTCAACATATCTCCTCACAGATGAAGAAAATCCAGAGCTGCTGATGTGCCGTATACTTGAGTATAAGCTGATTCCTTGATTTTGACCTGCAGATTTAGATTTTTAAAGAAATCCTGATGTTGTTCCATCAATGTATTTGTTTAGCACATTACCTATTTTTCTGCGTATTGTCATAGTATTCCTGTGATTTTCTGAAAATAATCCACGCACCGGTAAACACGATATTTAGTTTTTTACAGCTGATTACCGTAACTGACCAATCACAGCAGAGCTTACTGGCCGCTGCAAAATGTGCTGGATAAGATGTTTGTCAGGAAATATCTCATTCTAAGGTATTCTAAGGTTTTAAACTATTTTATTCTAAGGTTGTAAACTATTTTCCATGGGTAGTGGTAATGGTAGTATTTCCACCTCTGGAAATTTCCTTCTCTGGGATCAAATTTGAATTTCTCCTGTATAAGCCGACCCCCGATTTACTTTGTGAAATTTGGTAATAAAACCTCGGCTTATACTCGAGTATATATGGTAGTTAGTAGATAATATAGTAGATAATCAGAGGCATGTGTGCAGCTAAAAGTTACCTGTGAACCAAAGATACAGCAGCTCATCATCTGCAAACAAGGGTCATGCAGAACCATTCAGCAACATGGCATTTAATCATACCTGTCTTATTTTTATCAGTAGCCTGATATGTGGATAAAGGCATTCTGCTGGCAAGCAGGGTCGACCCTAATACTGGCTGTAACGCTGGCTGTTGTTAATTGCATGTAACAAAACGTCTGTATGCAATGTTTCACCATGGTGGTATCTGAGTCTCTCATCCTCTTTATTAAGATAAAGGAGCAGCTACTGTGATGGTGTCACACAGCGATCCAACCCGTGGTGGAGGCACAGGGAGCTCAGCTGGTGAGTTTAAATGGAACACCTGCACAAATCTCAACAGGAGTCAACGCAGAATTCAATTCTGTATACATTATAAATGTTTTGGAGGAATTGATGATTCAATGGTTTACAGCCACCATGAGCATCTGGTCAGAGATGAGGAGTCTTAAGATGTCCTTTTACCTCTTTATTTTGAATACAAATAAATGTCTGTNGTCAGAGATGAGGAGTCTTAAGATGTCCTTTTACCTCTTTATTTTGAATACAAATAAATGTCTGTGCGTATATGTGAGTGTGGTCTGCAACAAAGTACAAAGAACAGGAAATCAGCATAAATGACGGCAATGTCAACTATTACCCACTACAGGGTGATCGAATATCACAGTTACCTTAAATATACATAATTAACTTTAAATTTAACTTTTGAACTATTAAATATAACCCATACACCAGTCATTGTAAATGCAAAAACACAACTTATAATATACAACAAAACTGAGACTTATCAAAATCACCAATATACTATTAAATGTGGATTTAGTGCATCTATAAAGTCAGACCATGCAGTCCCCATAGCTAACACTTAGCTAACTTTTTATCATCAACAAAATGCTTCTAAATGAATAAAGAACACAAATAACTAACAATTATATCAATATGAAGTGAACTGAACAAGAGAAATTGCTCACTTAATCGAATGGACTCACACATTAAATCAGCACAGACCACGAGGACGGAGCATGTGGCACAACAGACACGGTACTGCTACTGCAGGATCCGGTAATACACCGATCATACCACCAGAGGCAGCAAGCCAAAGTGAGGCAAACCAATCACAAAACACTACAAGATGAAAATATAATCTAAAAAACTACTAACAATGGCATTTTGAACAATAAATATAGTTTTATAAATACTACTGCAGTGCCCCTTTCAAAACGTGCCTGTTCAGACTGGGCCGGACTTTATGGTGTGTGCCGCAGCCTGCCATCAGTGCTGTGGAGTGGAGCATATGCTGCCGCACCCACAGCATATCCTGCCACACGGACTACTTTTTACTAGCAAGCTCAATTTGAGAACCGCTCATCCAAACAACTTCACACGTGATGCTGCACGTCCTTGGGTCCTAAACAATAAAACTGCTGAATATCAGCTTCATACTAGAGATGTTGGTGCTACAGACAGAGATTTCTGTCTTTATAGTTAGATAACTGTTTGAATTTTGTGGAGTTGTGCCCATGGTACGAATGTGAGTGTGAATGAGTTTATTTCTTTGTGTGTGTGTGTGTGTGTGCGTGTGTTAGTCCTGTGATGGACTGGTGACCCTGCTTCTCACACAGTGGTATGGACACCTGACCCCGTGACCTTTCACACGATAATGTGTATAGGGAATGGATGGATGGATGGATTAACAGAGGTTTCATATCTTAGAGATGCTACTAGAAAATAAAGAGAATACTATCCATGCAGAGGTCTGAGGTGTGTGTTAGTGTCAGTGCGGATGCCTTTGTAGCATTTAGTCAACTATGTGAAATACATTTTTAAGAGAAAGCCAGTAAATGTCACTTTATGAAAGATGTTATTTCCTGGTGCAGTCAGCATCACTGCATATTCACAGTCATACCGATGTCACTGTGATCTACAACTCCACAGTGAGTGGAATGGAAGAGATGAAAAGTGATTTCTGGTGATGAGGAAACATTTTGCAGTAGTAAATGAGAGCTGTGATAATAACAGGCTCGTTTGAATGTTTGCTGCTTCCAAAGCTCTGCCGTTCATACTGAGAAACGAGAGAGTCTGTCTTGCTCTCTTTGACTTTGGTTGAAAGTTTTACGTAGACCTGATGAGGAATCTCACGGCTGACAGAGTTCTGAAGTTATCTAGAATAACAGATGTTAGTGTTTCTAAAACTATGTCAGTTGTCTTCATCAAAACTGTTTGATGGTAAATTTGGTAATGGTAAGCTAATCAGGCTACATCTGACCATCAGTACGGATGGATGTAGCCATGTAAACTGTACTGTATGTAGTGGGATGAGTAGCATGGACTTATGGCAACCGCTGAACTCCATCCATACTGATGGCCATCTCACAGACTCACAGTCCAGACGTTCTAAGTCTGGACTCAGAAAGACTGATGCTGCTTTCCCATGATGAGTGCTACGCTGAGCTGGGCGTTCCATTATTGTGTATTGGGAGCTGAGCGTTGACTCCCAACGTTGGGACGTCCCAACGAGAGCGTTGACTCTCAATGACGCCTCCTTGAGTGACGCTCACCGCTCAGATTTTCCATTTTGATGCTGCACTCCAAGTTCAACCAAATTCAACTTTGACCCATCTGCCACTGACCTTTCCAATGTGTAGCCAATGAGAGAAGAGCTGTACATCATGTAAGCAGAAGCAACACAGTAATTTATTTATTTATTTAACCATTATTTAACCAGATAAAACTCATTCAGATTTAAAATCTCTTTGCCAAGAGTGATCTGACCAAGATGGCAGCACAATTACACAGTTGCAGCACAGATACATGGAATACCAATCAAACATTTGCAATATCAACACAATTCAAAACGAATAATTCAATGCAATAGCTCACAACATGATTAAAAACATCGACATTTTCCAAGATTACTCATTTCCCGTTCTTTTAAAACCGATCTGAACTCACCAAGGGTGATAGGTTCAGACAGTCTAACTCCTTCTGTAACGTATTCCAGGTAGCAGGAGCAGAGAACTTAAAGGCTTTTTTTTTTTACCAAGCTCAGTTCTTACATGAGGAACAGAAAACTGAATAAACTCATCTGAACACAGGCCGTACTGGGTGTTTTGTCGAACCAAGAACGCAGAAAGATAAGAAGGTACAAGACCGAAGAAGGGTTTTCTATATAAAAAGCAACCAATGAGAGCATCTGCTCTCTGACAGTGACGGCCAGTTTACCTTGGAGTACAGTAAGATAACCACAGCCTGCAATGAACAATGGAGGAATAATGGAATAATGAATAATGCAGGAGGAGCTTGTAACCTCTGCTGCCCAGTTGTACAATACAACTTTAGAAAGTATCATGATTTGGGAAGAAATTTGTAAAGATTTGTAAAGAGGCATATATTCAATGATCATTTTTTAAATATCAGGCTAGCTATAGCTAAAGCTAATTTAGCTGCTAATGTACTATAAATGCTCTATTAGCGGGCGGAGCCTTTATTTATCTCAACTGTGGAGAGAACCCGGCCAATATAGCAGACAGGCTTTTATTAGAGACAGGCCTTTTTTTCTAATTTTTCCAGTGAACAAATCGCTGGTGACGTGGAGCCTGTCCCTGGCGAGGAGTGCGTGACAGCAGGGTTCACGTTTCCGGCTTTGCTTCACGTTGAGCTGGTCGTGCTTCTGGCTGGAGGGACGAAGGGCTGGAGAGGTTTTTAAGCGGTTTGGTATCAAACATGGCTGCTGTCATCTGGTGGCAGCAGCAGATTACACTCAGAGTTTCCTGTAAAAGGCAAACACCAAACTGCTTTTATATGAGACTGGCTTTTATTTCCTCTGCTGACTCCGCCCCCTGCTATTATTAGATACCAGCTATTATTTGAATACCGGCTTATAACAGAGAATTTACGGTAGGTTAGCTAATGGCCTAATGGCTGTATTTACCCATGGCACTTCTTGATGATGCATGTTGCAGTGTTAGCACTCTGTTCCATGCGCTGACGGAAGCGCAGGCCATCGGCGTGTAGCAGCGAGGTGAGCGACACACAGGTCGCTTTTCATGTGAAAGTAGCCTGGTCAGGTTTACTTCATGCTGCACTTAGTTACATAGTTTACAGCAGAAACAGCTTCTTCCTGCTAGTTTCAGCGTTTGATCATCATATCAGTGATACTACNTAGTTTACAGCAGAAACAGCTTCTTCCTGCTAGTTTCAGCGTTTGATCATCATATCAGTGATACTACAGCGCCACCTAAGGACCAAAGCTGAAAACACAACTATTGTCTGCTGCCTGTTTACCAGGAAAAAAAGAAAAAGTACCGTTGTTATGTACGTCAGATCTCCAGCGACCCAATACACTTTTTAGCAAAAAACAATTATTTTCATAAATTTTGACAACTTGAAACCATAAAACTGTTAAAGACAAATAGTTTGAGGAATACCAGAAGGTTGAGAGCTTAAATGAAAAAAAAAAAAAATNAAAAAAAAAAAAAATGAATGAGTTAGAGGTGCAGTAACGTGGTCCAAGGTCGCTAACCTATGCCCAACCTATGCATTTAAAGGTTAAAGTTACATTCTAACTTCCTGGTTTGGTCATGAGACATTTTGCATGACATTGTATGTCTTAGGCATGTCTCTCTCACATTTTCTATACTTTTTGAAAATTGAATCGTCTTGTACTGTGAACCAGGCTTCAGAGATTCCATTAGTCCAAAACAAACAAATTAATTATTAAAAACTCTTCAGTCAAAGTATGACGTGCAATTTAACAAAAACTACTTCAAATAACAAGCTACCAAGAAATTTACTTTTGGTGATGAATGTTAACGTAAACATAATCATCATATTTGTGTGATAATGCAGATATAAACATACTCACCAACTAAATATAAAAAGAATAAATATAAATATTTTCACTGACATTTGGTGAAAAGTTACTCCATGGGCCAAGACAGAAAGGATTAGTTTTTGAGTCAGATGGCACCATAATTTATGAAGCAGTTTTTTAATTATTATACTTATCATAAAGCACTTTTAAGCTTTATGAGGCACAGAAGCTAAGTTATTTTCACCAATTCATTGTTCATGATGACTCAGAAAAAGCCATTTCTGCCCACATGTTGTGCTATTCACTTTTTTTTTTTGCCACTGCTATAATTTTCCTCCATCAGAGTGTTCAGGAGTTCTGACTCATTTTATGACCTGACCTGACCAGACCTGATTAGTTATGTCACATGATGTCTGTCATATTCAAAATGATTTCACTGCAGAAAAATCATTGCTGCCATCAGCCAATCAGCACGTTCAGCTGCTGTCAGCCAGTCAGCACGTTCAGCTGCCATCAGCCAATCAGCACGTTCAGCTGCCGTCAGCCCATCAGCATGTTCAGCTGCCGTCAGCCCATCAGCATGTTCAGATGCCGTCAGCCAATCAGCATGTTCAGGTGCCGTCAGCCAATCAGCATGTTCAGGTACCTTCAGCTAATCAGCATGTTCAGGTGCCGTCAGCCAATCAGCATGTTCAGCTGCCATCAGCCCATCAGCATATTCAGATGCCTTCAGCCAATCAGCATTTTCAGGTGCCGTCAGACAATCGGCATGTTCAGGTACCGTCAGCCAATCAGCATGTTCGGGTGCCATCAGCTAATCAGCATGTTCAGGTGCCGTCAGCCAATCAGCATGTTCAGGTGCTGTCAGCCAATCAGCATGTTCAGCTGCCATCAGGTAATCAGCATGTTCAGGTGCCGTCAGCCAATCAGCATGTTCAGGTGCCATCAGCCAATCAGCACATTTAGCTGGGAGCTGCTGACCATTCCAGATATCTTCTGCTGCTGGGATAGCCTGCTGCTCATGCACGCGCACACACACACACACACACACACACACACACACACACACACACACACACACATACACACACTCACACAGACACACTCATGCTCACACATGCACATATGCACACGCACACACACTCATCCTCACACATGCACGAATGCACACACACACACACACACACACACACATACAAGCTCTTAATAATACAAGCTCTTAAACAAACAGAGATGCTGAGGCCTGGAGCAGATTGGCTGATGGAGCAGCTTTTTGCTGTAAATTGGTCTGTGGATCAATCGTGCCACATCGACCCGTCTCAGAGTTTTCAGCTGTTGCTAAGAGGATTGGAAATGATTACAGCATACAAGCACCAACGGAAGGAAGAAGCTCCGATAAGTGACATTTTGGATCATATTAGCATCTTCTCACTGGAATTCTTTAAGGTGGTATTGGCTGTTGCGCTCTGGGATACTTCTGAACAGGATCAAACAGAGACTCCTTTTCACTGTACAGCTCATAATCTACAGTAACTGTTACTCATGTCAGCTGATACTGCAGATTTAGTTGCTTATTTTTTTTTAACATATCACTTGAAAAGTGCATGATTATCTTCCAGTGTAATAAAAGTGACAAGATATATCAAGGATAGCACAAAAAACTGATTTCTCTTTTGGTCCTTGCTATTGATGATATATGATGATATAGCTAATGGTTTACTGGATGTAAATAATTGTATTATGTACTTGTAGGTCTAAGTTGAGTCTGAAATAGGCTCATCCTACAGAATCTCAACCTACATCCTCATCCTACACAAGCTGATGTCAGCCAGGCTCTCCCAGCTCCAGCCGGCTTCTGTATGATCCAATAACTGATTCATACAGTGGTCTGTACTTTTATTTTAGTCATTTCTAATGTATATTCTCTTTCCTTTAGCCTTTACGTGGCTGCAGCATTGTTTGGTGTTTATACCTGACTTATTCTTCTGAATGTGAACTTCTGGCCTTTTTCTACTTGTATAAATATTTTATTATCATACGCTCAACAATACAGCTTTAGACATTGCAGGCCATGAAACTCTTGCACTCAAACTCCTTAAACGGAAGATTTTACAAAACCTAATCAATCATATATGCTGCTGATAGTCCTGTCTGGTTTTTCTGGGTTTTGATAATTGTTTTGCTGAGTCGGGGTTAAATTATGGGGCGAATTTTCGACGTCTCACCTACAGTTTGGCTCCACAGAGTGACAGGCTTGCTCTGCCATTAGGAAAACCTTCGTTAAATGACATATTTCCTGAGGACTGAGTGGTTTTCAGGTCAGGTCAGTATTATTGTTAGTAAAGTATTATTTGTGGACTCATTTTTAGCCTTTTTGTTTTTTAATTACATGCACAAATCAATATATATATGTTTTTAAATCGTAAAGTATGACACACTTCCTCTAATTAAACTGCAGTAAGAGGTGGGAGCAAAACTTCCAATTGCCACAGAGCCAGTACAATAAAGACAGAAAAATCCTCATGGGAGCAGGCAGACATTTCTGTAAGACAAAAAGCAGATTCTAACCAATCGTCTGTACTCATAAAGTCAGTCTGCCAGCAGTGAGTCAAAGACACATCAGACGCTGTGCAGACAGTGACAGCTAACCTTCAGCAACAAAGGCGCCCTGAGGAACGACGCGTGGCTTCAGCCAGAAACTTCCCCAAACTTTCACTTTCTTAATGAGTGCAGGGACACGGCAGGAAGAACCAGACGCAGTCTTGGCAAGAATGGGATTTATGTTTGTTTTATTCATTCAGATGGGGCGTTAGATACAGGACGTGAGTTATGGGTGGTGTTTTATGACTGTCAGTACTTTATATTATCCTGAGGTTCACACATAGTATTTACATCTACTTACTGTGTAAGTTTAGAGTTGCAGCTTTAAAATAAGCTGAAATCATCGATGATAAAATCAGCAGTCATTGATGCTGTGCTGTCAGTGTCAATCTGCGCTGTCACCTCTCAATGAGCCCAACGCCGTGTCAACCCATCGTTGTCGTGGAGATGACGGGATTCTGACTGTGATTGGACCAAACCAAAGCAGAGCAGAGCATTCTCACACGGACAGTGCAGCAGTCAGACATTCAGTTTCACTTTGCAACAGAGAATTTTAACTCGTTGTGTCATTGCGACGTCATGCTTGGTGTTTGTCAGTTGTTGCATTAAGGCAGTCATCCTCAAAGTCCGGACTCCGCTCTGGATCTGGACCAAACCACAGCTGTCTCTAGACTCTGAGCAAATTATACTTTTCATATGTATTATTTGTATTATCGGTGAGGCTTCCTTTGTGCTCTGTGTGTTAGCTGCAAAAGGTGTTAGAAGTAGAAACATAACAGGAAGTTGTGTGCTGTATGTCAGACAGAAGTCGAGCAGCTCACACTGCACTTACTCCACCTCCACCGTGAGTGTTTAACCTTTTTTATAAACAATACTTAAAGACATTTTCATTTTCTCAAACTCACAGAATTTCTTCCTGTGATCTAGAACAGACGTGGGCAGAAAGTGGCCCACAGGCTGAAATCAGCAACAACACACACATTCTAACACTACAACATTATAACAACATAACATTACACTAGGTCCATTTTAGTGTGTGTGTGTGTGTGTGTGTGTGTGTCACCAGACAGTTTTAGTTCTCTCTCTCTCTCTCTCTCTCTCTCTCTCTCTCTCTCTCTCTCTGTACTTTAAATTTGTTTTGGACATGATGAGTCTTAGGAGATGGACTTAATTGTTTTGAGAAGCTCCATATCTGTTTCATTTAGTGCCACCATCAGATAAGATAAGATAAGATAAGATAAGATAAGATAAGATAAACTTTTATTTATCCTGAGGGAAATTATAGGTCAAAGGTTGCCATTTGTCCTGAAATTTACTGAGCTAGCTCAGGGAGGAATACCTGTCTCTTATAAATAAGGTTTGTCCATCCATCCATCCATCCATTCACTGGAAACCAGGAATCAGTTTTCATAATCGTGACCATCATCTTTCCTTCACCTCAAGCGACTCCAAACCATAATCTCTCAACCTTGATCATAACATAGTTACCATGAGTGGATGTTATAAAAAAAAAAAAAAATTGAAACATGTTGACAGCAAACATTTGGTAGATACATTCATTATGTGTAGATACACTCAAAAAGAATATGGTGTGTGCTGCAGCCTGCCATAATTTAGTTCTGCAGCTCCTCTGAGCTAGCTTTGTTTGCTGTACAGGTCGTGTTGAGACCGTACCACTGGACTGGACTGTATCCTGCTGCACGGTCTACTTTTTACTGGCATAGCTCAATTTGAGAACCGCTCATCCAAACAACTTCACACGTGACGCTGCACATCTTTGGGTCCTGAATAATAAACCTGCTGAATATCAGCTTCATACAGTGCTGAGTTCTAGAGATGTTGGTGCTACAGGCAGAGATTTCTGTCTTTATAGTTAGATGCAATGATAAAGAACTTACTGTTAGTGGAAGTAAGTTTCATTTTCTTGGAAATAATTTATAATAATAATTTTGGAAATAATTTTAAATTTTATAACTATAATTCTTATGGGAAAGGTTTGTGAGGGGAGCCGATGCCAGCAGTCACTGGGTGAGAGGAGAGGCAGGTACGCCTGGACAGGTAGCCAGCCAATCACAGAGCTAACACTGACAGACAGACAAACTCATTCACACCTATGACCAATTTAGAGTTACAATACTCCTAAGTCTGTGGAGGTGGGAGGAAACCGGAGCATCCAGAGGAAACCCACACAGAAAGGAGCTGGTCAGAGGCAGCAGTGCTAACCACTCAGCCTCCGTGCTGCAAATAATTACAACGTGGAAAATATTAGACACAACTGAAATAAACACAAAGACCCTGATGTGCAGTTATTGTGTGTAGTTTAGTCACTAGCTGCTGAAACTGGCAGGTTTAATGCTGCGCCAAAGGAGGTGCTCCATCTGTGGTTTAGAAGAGCCTGGAAATGAATTTATGTTCTTTTGTTCTTTATACACGGTAATTTAAAGGCTGTACTTTTCTGACAATATGTCCCCAATCAAAGCAGATTTCTTTTGACTGGAAAATTATCAAAGGCTTGACTGGTTTTTTAGGAAGGGAACCTTTTTTGTTATAGACTTTTTGCATAAAGCTTGAGGGAGAAGACTCTGTTTCTGTCATAGACTTTATATAACACGTTCATTTTTTTGGATAGAATTTCAGTGTATTTGAGACAGTTTTTGATTCACTGCTGCAACAGTGTATTTGGAGTCTCATAAGTCCATGTGGACTCAGCACTTGGTGTGCATGACAAATACAACCAATCAGTCAATGAATTTATGCACTGCTGCATCAACTGATAATGAATGAAAAGCAAAAAAAGAACTTTTTTTTTTTTTTTTTTNTTTTTTTTTTTTTTTTTTTAAATTGTGAAGTGATTGCAAATGAACTTTAGCAAATATCATTATTCATGACTTCCGCGTAATATGCAGCTGAGCGCTTAGCAGCCGTTCGTCTGATGAAAAATGACTGTTGCCAGGCACCCTGGGAGATATCAGCATTAATAAGCATTTTCATTTCAAATAAAGCATCTTATTAATTTCACAGCAGACTCCCAACTGTTCCAATAAGCATAATCTATTGCATGTGCAAATGGGAAGTAGCTGTCTGGATTGTGCAACATGCTGTTTGAGGCTAAATTGATGGATAATGATTTGATTATACTGTAGATGATAATTACAATAATTATGTTTATCTGTGGGCAAGAAGACCTTTAAAATCAGGATATCCTGGAAAATAATGAGTACAAATCAACAAAACCCTCACCCAATCAACCTCATCTCATTAATTTTCATGAAATTAGCAAAATGTCTATAAGTGCTAATTAAGTGTGCATTGTGTGTGTGTGTGTGTGTGTTGTAAGAGGGAGAAACGTACTGTGACAAGCAGGGCTTCAATCTCCACACAACTCAAGAAGGTTTCGGTGTCAGTTTTCAGTTTCCTTTAAAAGTTGTTCATACTTAAAGGATAAAAAGTAAAACACATTCCTGAAACATGATCTGCCGTATCTGTTGTTCAGAATGACGAATCATGCTTGCATGGGCAGAAATGTGTCTCTGCATTTTTCATGCATTCTTAAACAACGTTACTTGCAGGAGGTACAGTAAGTTAAAATCAGATCTCGTTCAAATAAATCATAGAATCAAAAGAAGCTGCTTACATGACAGTGACATGACAAAATGCTTTATTTTATTAAAAAAAAAAAAAAAAAAAAAAAGCAAAATATTTCCTGCATTAGTTTGACCTTTGATGCTCGGAGGAGGCAGCACCACGGAATCATCGCGACAAACTCGTTAACTTAGCATTTAGTCAGTTTTGGTTAAAGTCAGTCCTCAACAAAAGACAATTTTCTGTTTCATAAAGCCTTATGATGATGAATGCAACCCTGAGGAAACATTCACCAAACTCACCCTGTCACATCCAAATATCCCCAAATCCATCTATCTCTCTATCAGCCGTTAATGTGATTTCCTTCCTTCATCCTCAGAAAATGATTTACAGTGGGGATACTAATCTGGGCAGAAGTGGGGGTGCAGTTTTCAGCAGGGATGCAGATTTTGGCACAACGCCGGCTTCCTCCACAGACATGCAGGTCAGGTGAACTGGAAACTCAAAACTGAGTGTAGGTGTGAGTGAATTTGTCTATCTCTGTGTGTCAGCCCTGTGATAGGCTGGTGACCTGTCCAGGTGAACCTGTCACACAATGACCTCTGGGACAGGCTCCAGCCCCCCATGATCCTTAACAAGACAAATGGGTATAGAAAATAGATGGATGGATGTTCCCTGAATGGGAAACTGGAGCTCAGCCAGCGGCCGATCAGACACAGTGGAGCGGCTAACATAATAATCAGTGTTATGAAGAAAAGATGACAGTTTAATTTCTGCAGTAATCACCTTGTGATTGACTTGTCAGCCAGGGAGATTATGAAAAACTGCTTTGGCAGCCAATCCATCCATACATTCATCCATCTTTTTTCCAACACTTATCTGTCTTCCAGCTCTTCATGCATCCTGATCAAATGCTAAAACCACCTCAGCTGGTGCCTTTCGATGCAAAGGAGCAGTGGTTCTACTCCAAGCTGACGTCAGTGTGCTCGCGCCATCCCTGACGGTGAGCCCACACCCTGCAGAGGAAACTCAGTTTGGCTGCTTGCGCAATCTCATTCTTTTGGGTCACATGACCACAGGTAAGAGCTGGCAGGTAGACTGAGTGGGAAACTGAGAGCTCTGCCTCAGACCTCTCTGCACCCAGACAGCATGCAGCATGCGGTACAGCAACGTCTGCTTGAGGTTTCTCTCAGCATTTTTTATTTAACCATGACCAGTCTTTTGCTAACATGAAACAAGCATTCTTATTGCTTTCTCCTTAACTTTAAAGGACCAGTCCACCCATTTTGCATGTTTGAGCCTAATATATTCAATTTTCATACACATAACGTTACTGATAATCANCCACCCATTTTGCATGTTTGAGCCTAATATATTCAATTTTCATACACATAACGTTACTGATAATCATCTCCCAAAGCATACTACTGGAACGGCGAATTAAAAATATTTTTCCTACCTTCCAGACCTCCATTAGTTTCAGTTCATTCTGCTATTAAAATCTATACAGTTTTATCCTTTGGGAAATGATTGTCAGTAACGTAACATGTATAAAAAATGAATATATTAGGCTCGAACATGTAAAACAGCTGGTATGGTCCTTTAAAACACACCAACCCATGCTTTAGTTGCTATGAGGGATTATAGTATGAAAACAAAATTTAAAACAAAAATCTATTTTTATTTACCCTATAATCTTCAAAACATCAGCACTTAGCTTTCTCTGATTAATAAAGTTCCTAAATTTCAAACAACAAATTTTAACTTCTAATTTTTAATGGTCTCCTGATTGGATGCAAGACCTGTCCCCAAATGTCTTAGGAAGGGCAGACAGCAGCGCTATAGGTGGTGGTAGATTGTATCTGNAGACCTGTCCCCAAATGTCTTAGGAAGGGCAGACAGCAGCGCTATAGGTGGTGGTAGATTGTATCTGAGACTCCATTTCTGTTGAGGGAAGGTCTCTCTACATAAATGTTCTCCTTCACATCCTCGCTGTCCAAAATGTCCCGTCATCATCTTCAGAGGAATGTCCTCTGTGGTTCAGGTGAAGGTAAACTGCTGAGTCTGGTCCTGTGGTGTTGTTTCTCCTGTGCTGGGCCGTCCACTTACAGATCTGCTGTTTGGTTTCCTGATGTAGATCTCTGAACCTCCTCCTTACACTGGACGGCATAAACTACACTCTGCTTGTGTTTGGGAGTCTGGTCTTTGAGGGACAAGTCTTTGTCTCAGGGTGTTGTTGGGCTTAAAGGAAACTGGTATCTTGTGTTGTCCAAAACTCCTCTTCAACTTTTCAGATGGCCACATATGGGATGTTGAGGTTCTTTCTTTGGTCCAGGGTGCCTCTGGTTCTTCTGTCCCTGGTGGACTGGGATCTGGTATTGGTAAAGGCCCGTTTGGGATCCAGCTCTCACCTGTTTTTTCTTCTTTTCATTTGGCTGTTTGTGGGATGTTGTTAACTCTATGGTGTAGTAATTCCAAGCTTGTGCTGTAGAGGATGGTGTGAATTAAATAATAATTCATAGAATAATAATTAATAATAAATAAATAAATTAATTAATTAATAATTAATAAAAAATAGATGAAGTGTAAGTTGTCAGTGGCTATGATAACGAGGTGTTTGTGATGTAGGAGACGGTGTACTGACAAGGAATGAGTGAGTTCACCGTTATCTGTATCTGTTCAACCAACTAAATTAACTGTATCCATATCCGGATGGGCGGGGCTTAACCCAGAAGTTTGCTATTTTCAGCCTGACATGGATATGTTTTGATCAGAAGTTGCTATATTTGTTGTTTATTAGAAAACTATTGACAGAACAGCCTCAGAATTGATCTTCAGATCAATGTTTCTGATCAGAGTCAGAGAACTATTTGCACATCAAGTTTTTATTAACTTCAGTCAATCAATCAACACGTGCAGGATTAACACGTATGAAGGAAAATAAATGCATCAACTACAGTTTTCATACTCAGAATAACTTTTTTACTGATTTTGTTAAATTTAAGTTTTAAAAAACTGAATTTAAACACTGAACTGAACACTGATGTTTGTGCGTGCACAGGGTTTTAACGTTTTTTTTTTTTTTTTTAGGTGGGGGGAGGGGTCATTTACAAAACACAGTGTTTTGCGTTGTGTGTGTGTGTGTGTAAGTGAGAGAGAAAGAGAGAGAGAGAGAGAGAGAGAGAGAAGATTGTTCTAATAAGATTCATAAATGTTAGCACATGATTTACCGCATCTCTATGCACAAATATCTGTCAGGGACTCTACTAGCACCTCCTCTTAATCTCTCTCTGTTCCTCTGCCCAGGGTCCTTTCCATGTTTTGCATTCGACTCTTGTCTCTGTGTCTGTTCCAGGTCCAGTTTGTTCCTGTCTGGGGTTTTCCTCTCTCCTTACCTCACTGCCATGCAGCAGACCTGATTCTTGTTTTGCATCACACACCTGCCTTGCTTTTCTCATTAGTGTTGTTATGCATACATACCTATCTGTTACTTGTAATCTCTGCCAGATCGTTCTATGTACCTTACTAGTCCGTTCCAGCCGTTATACTTACCTTTTGCCTGCCTGTGTCGACCGTGTTTTGCTACCTTGTCCCTGTGTACCTCTGCCTGGTTTTGGACTGCCTTTTTGTGTATGACCCTGCTTGTTTTGGACTATATTCGCTGCATCCTGTCAGTAAAGTCTCTGAGCTTTCAGCAAGCCTTTGTCTGCTGTGTCTGCTTCTGAATCCTATTCCAAGCTGTGACAATATCATGGTGTAACCATGTTCCTCATTCATAAACGCCTGTTAGCGACATATTTTAGCGTTAGCCTTAAAGAGGTGTTACTGTGATATTTCCTTATTTGCATGTGGTGGTAGCTATTCATGAAACAAACCCACATGTTAACATTAAGACCTGCTTCATTCTGTGGTAAATTTCATCAGTATGAAATCTGGGTGACATTTAAAACTGTATTTACCTCACACGTGTTAGTGATCAATAACTTTGATAAACTCACTCAGCTGATCAGTCAGTTTTAAATGGTGAGTTTNAAACGCCTGTTAGCGACATATTTTAGCGTTAGCCTTAAAGAGGTGTTACTGTGATATTTCCTTATTTGCATGTGGTGGTAGCTATTCATGAAACAAACCCACATGTTAACATTAAGACCTGCTTCATTCTGTGGTAAATTTCATCAGTATGAAATCTGGGTGACATTTAAAACTGTATTTACCTCACACGTGTTAGTGATCAATAACTTTGATAAACTCACTCAGCTGATCAGTCAGTTTTAAATGGTGAGTTTTGATCAGTATTTGTACTCATGTTGAAGGAAACTCCTCATTGGGTAGCTGTGTCCATGTCATTTGCATGTCATTTTTGTGTGTGTGTGTGAAGAACTCAGACATGCAGCGCAGCAGGTGAAGCAGAGCACACAAGAGCATGAGATCTGACACATTTTACTAGGATGGTACTCGTGCTTGTAAAAAGTACGTTATCGGAAACTGGTTACTCGTTTCATCTTACGTTCAGCGTTTCATGTTTGATTGTAATAGCGACAATGCGAAATGCTCTCACAACTATGCTTGAGTTGAATTTTGTAATCGGTGCAAAACAAATTGACTTTTACTTTCAATTTTAAGCATATTTGTTTTCAAAATAATACCTTTGATATTTAAGTAAAGTTAAAAATGACTCTAATTACTTTTGCTCAATATATATATTTTAATGGTGTGAGTTTTACTAGCACCAAAATATTTTTTAATAAGTTATTTTTGCTTTTACTCCTGGGATTTTAATGTGGTGATGTGATTGTGGCGGAAACTTTTACCCAGAAAAAAAATAATTCCCTATTATATGACAATTACATCTTACAGCTGTATTATTTTTTAAAAAACTAATAAGTATTTTGCCTGTAGCGGTGACAGTCCGTATTCATTGTGCAGAGTCACAGCTCTCGCTTCAAAATAACTTTATTCATAAAGCCAGTGGAAGACGGGGTGACGTTGTTCCATATCGTGAACGTGTCCCAGCTGTACAAAGTGTATTTTCCCCTGTGACTGAGGTCTGATCACATGTATGTAGTCTGACAGATTACATTTACATCCTGCATTTCTCCTTTATCTGGGTACAGATCACATTTTAATGCAAAGTGTAAATGTTGCCTCTGACATTGCATGAAAAGGCTTGCTGTCAGCTGAGGAATTAAATTTGCATTCAGGTTAAATTGACTTCAGCCTGCCTCTGAGATATAACGCGAGCCAGGCCATGCAGAAACGTTAATTAATCCCATCGCAAAGTTTGGATCGTCCGCCTTCCTCTTCTTTTACTGGTGACGTAAAGGAATTCAGTCATGAACATGAAATGCTGCTTTGCGTATTTCTGTGACGGGTGGGGTTTGGACCCAAATGCAGCACACAGTACAACTTTGACAAGTTAAGTTCTTTAATGGAGTTCTCAGTCCAACACAGAAGCAGGCAGAACAACAGGCAGGACAAAGCGCCTACACAGAGACTGACAGACGGGGAACCCAGGCGCAGGGACCGGAATCGGAGTCGGGGACAGAAGGCAGAGGTGGTTTCCAGGGAAACGACATGCAGGATAGTCCAAGACAGGCCGAGTCAGTAACAGAATGTCAGTCCACAAATAAATGCTGGCATGTCTTGCATCGAGGATGGCTAAGAACAATCTGGCAAAGGGTGAGTGTGAGACTGGGGCTTAAATCCATGCCTGATTGGTGCTAATTGGTGACAGCGTCCAAACCTGAAATGAATCAGGCTGATGAACTGAGGTGAGGAGCTGAAGACCAGGCAGGCAGAAATGGCAGGTGAGTAGCTGAGGACCAGGCAGGCAGAAATGGCAGGTGAGTGGCTGATCAGACATGCAGAACTGTGACAATTTCATCTGTTTGCCTTTTTGACTTTGCCTGCGCGTTAGCAGATATTAGCTGGATATTAATATATCCAGTGTAGCTCTGCGCTAATATACTCAGATGTGGGTCATGATGGACTTCAGCCGGACACTAATGGCTGTTAAAAGCTTAAATGAATAGGTAAGGTCATGGCTGCAGATAAGCTCAGTCTTTAAATAACGTTATTTATGCCACATTTGATACATGATTTTCTCAGACTCTACATCAACGTGATTGGTTATTCACCATATTATATCATATCTAAAAGCAAACGTTCCAGTTTAAATCCTGTTGAATTAAATAAATGACTGATGTATCACATGTGATTCAAAGAAAGAATTCATACTGTATATGCAAAGAAAAAAAAAATTCAGAATTTTTTTTTATGGAGTTTGTTAAAGGGTTCAATAAGAAATAAACTGCAACAAATTAGAATTTTCTGATAATTCTTTCATGGGTCAGGCTTTACAGGGTTAAAAGCAGACAGGCCTTATTTCTAGCATGTCAATCACAGAGATGCTCTTTTTGCTTGCCAACAGTGTGTGTGTGTGTGTGTAGCTTGAGAACCAAATGTACCCAGCAAAATAAAGCTCAATCATTTCAAACATGTTCACTATAAACACACCTTGTCACCTCTTTGTTGGGTTCTTAATCAAATCCTGAATATGAACAGCCAACAGCAAAAATGAAAAGCTGCAACTAAAGCCAGACAGACACTGTACGACTTTCGTGTTGGGTTATCGTACACGGTACGATCGAAATAGCCACACGGCTAACGATCTCTGTGCTTATCAATATGCCTGACCACAGCAGTTATGCTGTATGTTTAAACAGAAGCTCCATGTGGCTTTGCACATCTAACGGCCGTGGGTCAGGCGGAAATTCAGCCCGACTCTAAAATGAGTTGGATCTGATCAAATCAAGGTAAAATCATCTCAGAAATCTTACTGCTAGGCTTAAAAGCAGAAATCACACATTTTACACAGTAACATTACACCACCTCACTGTAACCAACTAAACACTGTCGCCTAGCAACAACTACCAGGCAACAAAAGCACTGCAGTCCTTGTTACGGCTACAGAAACACCATGGTGTGCACAATATATTTGAAGTAGTATTAATAAAAAGAGGAAGCAGTTAATCCAGTTTGTGATGAGAGTGAAGGTTTGGCTGGTTTGTTCTCACGCTAGCATTTCACATGTGAGCGGAGCTCTAAATGACACGCATGACAGCAGAAATCCATATTCTGATTCATCTCCTCTGGTTTTATGGTTATGGGATCCCAAAGAAACACAAGCAGTCAGCATGACTGCAAATCATCCATCACAGTGAATAAAATAAAGGACACACGCCATAAATGTCACATGTAAGCTTGCTGCCTATTGATTAAAGAAGAAACTTTGACAGCCAGCTTGGCAGCAGAAACACGCTGTCACATGATGCCGTGATGTCATGTGACAAAAGCTTTATTTCACTGCTATGTCCTCCATGCAGTCATAACCTGACACAACAGACATTCTCTCCTGTTTACAGTCTCTCTGCTTCTCTTGATGCCGTTCTGCTTGTCTGAGATAGAATTTTGAACATATTGCTCTCGAATGTTCTAGAGGAATTCTTTTTTTTTTTTTTATCTTTATGAACACATATTAACAGGCTACTAACACTGCAAACCAAAATCACCTTGAGATTGGGATTCATACAACGTACACCTATATAAATGAAATAATTCTGTATAGGGAGGGAGTGCACAAGTATCTACCGTATATACTTGAGTATGTACAAGTTTTTATTACCAAATTTCACAAAGTAAATCAGGGGTCGGCTTATACATGAGAAATCCAGATTTGATCCCAGAGAAGGAAATTTCCAGAGGTGGAAATACTACCATTACCACTACCCATGGAAAATAGTTTAAATCATACCTTAGAATGAGATATTTCCTGACTAAACATCTTATCCAGCACATTTTGTGGCGGCCAGTAAGCTCTGCTGTGATTGGTCAAAGACAAAAGAATGGGCCAATCAGAGACGACCTTATAAAAGTGCTGTTTTATATACTGGTACGGTACCGTACATTACACAGAGCAGGACTGGAATGAACTGTTTGGCGATTCAGACGAGGAAGAGGAAAAATTAATGTCAGCTGATGTCAGTTACAGTAATCAGCTGCTGAAATAAATATCGTATTTACCGGTATGTGGAGTATTTTCAGAAAATCACAGGAATACCCAGAAAAACAGGGAATTTGCTAAACAAATAAACTGATGGAACAACATTGGGGGGTTGGCTTATATACGAGATCAGCTTATACTTGAGTATACGGTAGTAATATCTGTATATCTAAACTTACTACATTCCTACATCAAGTCAATAGGATGTACAGTAAGGTTTGTAACTAAAATAAATAATGGCTGATGTCCATCTCTTTATGAAAACAGACATTTTTAGTTGTAGCTGAGCTGTTGTATTCCATCATGTAAACATGTTTGACTTTTTGCAAGCATTGAGCAATCCTGGGAGGGTTGGGCTTCATCCTGTTAATAGTTATTATTTTTCTTGCAGCCAGCAGCAGAATATGCAGCATATAACACAGTGGTAAACAGGTGTTCAGGCAGTACTTCCCATAACAACAGTAGCAAGTCCAGATGTTCTTTCTCCATTTCTTCTTTAACATGTTTCCAAAATGTCTATATTTTTGGGCAGTCCCAAAATACAGGGCAAGCCAAATATACGAGTATGGTCTCCGACCATACCGCAGTTTGTCCAACATTTGTTGGTAAAGTTATTTTTAAAGACACAAGCTGCCAGCGGAATCCTAAAGACCCTCATTTTCATCTTCCAGTCAAATTCTTTCCCTGTGGCTCCCTGTCCCCCTGTGACAGAACAAACGTCTTCCTATACATCATCTCTATAATGCATTCAGCTCCAGTTCTCATTGTGCTGTGATGTGTAGAGCGTTATCTGACATGTCTAACATTTATTACTGTGAATATTGGACTTGCTTTTTAGTTGATGGAAGGTGTTCAAATATATATATAAAAAATAGTTTTAGAGGACTTCTGATAGTATTTCTTAAAAGCCTGTGTCATTGAAGTGGACCTCCAAACTTTTTTTTTTTTTTTTTTTTTTTTTTTTTCAGCTGGCATAATGGAAGGAATTACAGCCCACTGTGTTATAAATAGAACCTGTCTCTTCACCAGTCTGGCTTTTATCTCAAATTCAAATCCTCCTCTTGCTTTATTACCTCTCTTCAGTTTTGTATGGAGAGCTGACAGATGGATTCACTGTTTAACTCCAGCGCTGTGAACACCTGAGCGAACGGACCGCACACAGCTTTGTACATCTCATAACACAGGGCTCATCTCTCTCTCTCTGAATTTATATTCAGCATCATTAACTTCAAGCCTTTGTGCTTAATTCTCTGCTTAGCTACCCCAGCAACTGCTATTTAACAGGCATGTCAAAATAATCAGTTTAGTTTGACAAGGAACAGTAATATTTTTCTTTAATACAGCATGAAGGTAGAGAGGAAAACCTGCTGCATGTTTGTTCTTTATGGTATAATCCCTCTGCAGCTCCAGTGAAAAACTTCACTTGTTCAGATATTTCTATTGCATACATACAATGTAAGTGCCTTTTGAAATATCTACATGTTCTTGTACAACAGACATTTGCAAATTTGTAAATTTCCCTACAATTCCTAACTTTCCCAGAAAATTAGCTGACTTTACATGTCTGGTTAAAGGACCATACCATCCATTTTGCATATACAGGCAGTCCCCAGGTTACAAACACCTGACTTATGAACAACCTGTACTTAAGAACCGACTGCCATAAAATCTGAGTTTCATAATAACTAACAGCGCACTACTTTGCGACGCACATCAAAATATTGTGCGTTGTCAGCAGTTCAACAGTATTATCGGGATTATTATGTTTAAGATGTTCTAGTATATCTGGAAGTGTTTCTCATGCATAGAAAGGTAAAATATACACGCTAGATACACACCTTACGTAACAGTTCCGACTTACGTACAAATCCAACTTAAAGACAGCCGTAGGAACGGTACTCATTTCTAACCCGGGAACTGCCTGTATTCAGTTTTCATACATGTTATGTTACTGACAATCATTTCCCAAAGGATAAAACTGTATTTCAGTTTTCCTGTTATTTTGCAAAATCTCTTAATCTTTCAAAATCAAATATTCAAGTGATACACCCACCTTAAAAATCCATGTTTCTCCTGCTAATAGTTACACAGCCTTATGAAGTCACGGTCCTTTAAATTTTTCCATAAACGCAGGTCTTCTTTTGGGACTATATTCCTCGGTGGAGGCATACATTCACTCCACACTTTTTATTGAGCTTAAACGCTAAAATTGCATAACTTCTAAAAAAAACCTGAATATACGTCTTGTTGGTGATGATGGATTACCTATCCCGAGAACGTTTCAAGTATCAACAAGCTGATTTTAATAGCAGAATGAACTGAAACCAATGGAGGTCTGGAAGGCAGGAAAAACATTTTTAATTCACCGTTCCAGTAGTATGCTTTGGGAAATGATTGTCAGTAACGTTACATGTATGAAAATTGAATATATTAGGCTCAAACATGCTAAATGGGTGGTATATGGTCCTTTCAATTAAGCAAACATATTTTTTTTCCATTCATACATTTGTTGGCGCCTAGACAGACTTACTAGACCCTGGCATCATTTGCATTTTCACCTCCTGTCCCCATGAGACACCTTAAATTCCTGGTAAAAATTGAGATCCCAATCTGACCCTGGTGTACTCTAATGAACTAAAACCAATGGCAGTCTAGAAGGTAGGAAAAACAATTCGAAAATGCACGTTTTAGGAAATAGTTATCAGTATGCAGGTTGTGTATATTGGGCTCAAACATGTTAAATCACCAGTATTGCACATTAAATAGCACACCTGAAACTCATTATCCTGTAAAAATAAGCAGGTAGATTGCCTTAGCTTGGGTTGAAAAGTGTTATGCGGATGAGATAATGGACCCAGATGCTACAAGCACACAGAACACAGGAGGTGAGCTTAGGGAATTCTTTTACTCTGAAAACTTTGCAGTCCAAAAGAAACTCACAAACTGAAACGACAAAGAGCGAGTCTAAATTCAGCATCTCCCGCTAAAAAAAAAAGTTTTACCTGTATTACACTCAAGCACAGAGAAACACAAAGAGGAGCCTCAAATACACTTGGGCTGATTAGCCTGATAGGAATGGGCTGGTGATTGGGAACAGGATGCAGCTGGGGTGGTACAGCAAGCAGGTAGATCTGCAATGCAGAAAAACCGGGACCTAGAATATAAAGAGTCGGTATCGAGGAGAGAAAGAATCATCCACAGCCATGACAGGAAAGTACTGGTATTCTGAAGGTTCAATTCTGGATTCAAAAACAGCCAAAACAGAACAGGTTTCTCATAAAACATGCCAGCCTGTTGTTGTTTAGTGTCTCCATGCATCTGTTTCCTTCAAAACGGAAGATTTTGGACAAAGGTGTCAACCACTGTTTGAAAAGGACAAACTGGACCTAACAGGACAGAAACAGAAGCAGAAGCCTGAATTCACAACAAGAAGCAAACATCAGTCTGTAGCTTGAGAAACACACACCATACAGGTCCTCTACGTCATCTGCGAAAAGACTCAATTTCTATCAAAATGTATGAATATGTAAGTAAGTAGTAGTGTATGAGTATTTCTGCATGATTCCTAACTTTTGAACACTAATGTATAATGTTAATTTAGTTTGGTTTGGAGGTTTTGTATGTAGATCAGCCTGTCAGTCTGTAGAATCAGCTGATTGCACATCAGAACTACAAGATATCATCATCAATGCGATTGTAATGCTTGCAAAATGTGTAATTTGGTGTAAAAAGAAAAGGACGTATATTCCTCACTGAGTTTATATAGGAAGCTTCATATAAACATCCTTCACGATGCTTTATAAATGCATCCTTACACATGATTGCTATTCAGTGGTCAAGAAAATGAATTCAGGCTGAAGTAGGAGTTTCCTCATGACAAACAGCTGATGACTGTTAGCGTTCTGCATACAGGACTCAGTGCTGTTTGTGGAAGTTGTAATGAGGTGTAGTGTATCAGTAGTATGCTACAGATAATTAAGGTAAAGCAATGGTATGCAAAGTTGCAATGTTAAGATCATAATTTCAATAACGAAATATTAGTCTTATTTAAATTGGACATCATCCACGTTATGTGGAAAATTAAGTCGTTTAAACTTAATATTTTGATTAATTAATATTCAGTCTCAGATCTTAAATTAATATTCGGGCTCGAATCTGAAAAGTAATGATTCTTTACTCATTCAGTGATTTCTTCTCTGAACTGAAACAGGCAAACAAAGTACTATTGCACAGGTTAACATTTATTTACAGATGAGAAATATAAAAATATACAAATGAGGTAGGTATTATGTGAGAAATGAAAACCAGGCTTGACAATGGAAAACTGGTGGATTTTCAAAATAAAATCCTAATCTATTCTAACATTGACTGAGTCTAGCTTTATTTTATGGAGTTATTAGTACGGCAATTATGAAAATAGAAAATGGTTAGTAAGAAAGATATGGAAATGGGAAAATAACGTAGTTAGGCTGCATCACTTTAACATCGGCAAAGACAAGATCTTACGTTGGGCCTGATCACTCCAATGGTGTGGAAAGGTCGGATCACCAGTCTTCGGATGCATCCAGCATTGGTCACGTCTTGGCTGAAGTCACCGCATGGCGCGCGTAGGCAGTCCTCAGGATTCGGTGTCTGGATCCGCAGTGGGCAGGCCACGGGACCGGACAAACGAGTCTTCCTTTGGAGCCGGGTCAGCGCACTTCTCAATGAATAGCTGGAGCTGGGAGCTGGACTTAGGGTCGAACCGAGTTGCAGTGCTGGAGTTTAATCCCAACGTGGTCAGCGGAGCTGATGAAGCTCAGCACTAACTTTAAGAGTTAACTGTAGCTAAACTGAATAGCTTGAATGAATCATGCGGAGATCATGATAACATCTGTTGCTGATTCAGGCACAAACTTCTTAGAGCAGCTAATAAAATTACTTGAGATTACTTTAAAAAAAAAAGAAACACTAGCTGGAGTTTTAGCAGTGTGGAGAAGAGAAGAGAAGAGAAGAGAAGAGAAGAGAAGAGAAGAGAAGAGAAGCTGCCATGCGGCGTGGAGAGGAAGGCCAAAGAGAGACCGGAACAAAAGAGAGGTCCCAGAGCGAAAGAGTCTGGGAGCGAAAGAGAGGTAGGTCAGAATAAGAGATGTTGGAGCGAAAAAGAGGAGTCTGAAAGAGAGAGAACAACGGGCTGCATGGAGTTTTAAACAGGAGAGCCCTTCAC